>ML682085.1:1087137-1164506 GCA_007922195.1 Podocnemis expansa
TTTCATTCCTTTCTGTAAGTTCACCCATCTTCGAAGCATCTGAGGAAGTGGGATCTTCTCCCACGAAAGCTCATGCAAAAAATAAATCTGTTAGTCTTCAAGTGCCACACAACTCCTTGTTGTTTTTTCACTGGACTAGACTAACACGGCTATCCATTTTAAAATAGAAAACTCTCAGAGCTGATGAAGAAAGAGTGAGTTCCACCCGTGAGATCTCCAAGCGGGGTTGTCCAGGAACTAGGCTGGGGTGATCTCGGTGCTATGACCATCGTAGGGAAGAAGCTATGAAAGGGTCCCCGCTGGGTAGGCTCTGGAGGGGGGCGATGACCGAGGTCAGGCCATATTGGTGGAAGACAAACATCGGTATTATTATGTCAGCTCCTCCGAAGGCTGTCACTCGAGAGCCCCCAGATTCGGGTGGGAGGAATGGGCACATTAGCGGTAGGGAGAGGGAGGAGGGAGAAGAAGTGACACCAGTCCACATCGTCAATGGAAAAGGGGTCCCTGTACAGATGTTCAGGCTTAACGGGCATTCTGGGTGGCTGTGAGCGACAGGCCCGGGGAGAGAGATAGAGAATCCCATGATCAATAGGGCTTTATGCGAGGAAGGAAGGCAGAAGGTAGGGCTGAGGTCTAGTTAGTGAGCCCCCTCACCAAGTCATTTGCCAGATTGTGAACCAGCTGGTAGTAGCAAGCGTTAGGATTTTACCACTGGTATGGAGATGACGAGTGCATCGTTGGCCAGTCTCCGGCCTCAAAGTCCAGTACTTGAGAGGCGGAAGCAATAAGCCTGCTTTATGGGGTCAAAAGGCATTGCAGTATCCCGAGCTGGAGGCATATACCTTAAGACCTTAGTGAGGTTGATCAGGCGCAAGCTATGTTTAGGCACAGCTTATTGCCTTTGACAATCAGACAGGTCAGGGCGGCGTATGGGAAGGGAGGGGAGGCTCCTTCTGTCCTCTGCCTTTTGGATGCCCTCTATGAGAGGGAACCAAGGGTCAACAAGGGATTCTTTAATCATCCAGTTGGAGAGTAGGACAGAGAGACTTTCCCCATGGGAAAGCGTGGGGGAGTAACGTTCTGGGGTCTGGGAATGGTTGCAGTAAGCAGAAGGCCTGTTTAGTTTAGAACAGGGATCAACAGGGCAACAGACTCCAATAATTGGAGTGTATACCGTGAACCTTTGAGTGTCCCAAGGGGTGAGGAGTTGCTGCCTAAAGGAGGGCGTTGTGGGGGGGGGGTGATAGCACCCTGGGAGTAAAACTGTTTTCTAAAGGATGCCCACGGGAATTGGGCCACAGGCCTCCATTGTGACCGCTATGGTAGTCAAGGAGGTTTGGATAATGAGGTGCAACAGGATCAACAGAGGGGGTATCAATAAGGTGGAACCTTAACCCCACCCAGGGAAGGAGAAGCTACTTAACATCTAAGTTGTCCACTGGGGAGGTCTGTGCTGAAATCACTGACAGGTTGGACCTTTTGGGGAGCCAGTAAAGCTGGAGACTGCTGATTGGCTAGCTATTGGGCAGTGGAAAAATCTGACAGCCACCCTTCACTTAAGCCTCGATTTCTTGAGATATTGTCCCGGGGCAGTGGGTACTCCATGGCAGAGTTTGGATGACTGGCAGCGAACCTATGATTAGAATCAATACTGCTGAATAACCAGGCAGAATCCCTCCCCAGAGTTGGGCGGGGAAGGGCCGTGCCAGGAGGGTCCCCAGAGTGAGTTTCGAACTGAAGTTGTGGTGGTGAGGATTGAGTCCTCACCAGTAAGTATTAAGGAGGGAAAAGAGGGGGCCAGTTTGCCATGGGCCCTATGGGGCCGGAGGGCATGGGACAGGTTCCGTCAGGAGAAGTCCAAGGTATTTCAGCTCCCCCCAGGGGTCACAAACAGTACTCAAGATGGCCGAGGTTTCTGGGGGAAAGAGGGTGTTGCCCCCAAAGGGGAGATCGAGGGCCACCTCTTGAGAGGCAGGGAGTACTCTGGCCTCCCATAGCCAGGCCTCGTGGCACAGGGTAACCGCGGAGGCCATGGTGCAGGCCAGCGTATCCACCACATTGCATGCTGACAGGAGGAGGTCCTGGGAGGCTATTTTACCTTCCTCCAAGAAGGCATCATACTCTTCCTTGGCCTCTGGTGGGAGTAGGTATCTAAATCTGTTTAATGCCTCCCACACATCCAACATGTACCTGCTGGTTAGGACCTGGTTATTCGCAACCCACAACTTGAAGGCCAAGGAGGAGTATACCTTCCTACCCAGCAGCTCTAATTCCCTTGTGTCCCTGATGTCGGGAGGGGATCACGGGAGGTCTGTCCTGGCCCTACGGCCACTTCCACCACAGCACAAGGTGGGACTGGGTGGTGGGCGAGGGAGGGGGACTCTGACCCCGGGATTCTGTACTTGAGTCCCGCTGTATCTGAGACCGGGAAGATGGAATCCGGGTTTTGCCATCGGGAGGAGGCCAAGTCCGAGACACTAGGGTGGAAGGGAACTGTGACTGGTTCCGCTGAGGAAAATACAGGGCCGAATAGAGCATCAGATGGTGCCTCAGAGGATTGAACCTCTAAACCCATGTGAGCTGAAGCACGGCTCAGGAGATCAAAATGTGCCGACAAGTTGCCTGTGTAAGATGACGGTACTGGATTTAGGGCTCTCCCCGGTGCCGGGGGTGGTGCTAGGACTGTCACAGAGGCCTCCTGTGGGGACCATTCATGAAGGCGGTACCAGAAGGGCGATGGCGCTGTAACCCGGCACTGAGGTTGCTTAGAGCCCTTTGAGGTTCCTTCTCCCAGGCTGGAGCAAGGGAAATCATTTGGGGACCCACAGGGTGGTACCAGGGACAGCAGGGTGATATGCTGCCGAGGGGACAGCTCCATGGTACCGGGACCCAAAGTGGGGGCGGACTCCTCCTCAGAGCCCAGAGCCGGTGGTGGGGAAGGGGAAAGGTGCCGCTTGTGTTGCGCCCATTCCTACGACATAAAGGCCGGCTTCCTCTTCTAACCGGCGCCAGGGAAGGAGGTGTAGGCAGCATGAGGAAGGCCCTCGCAGCCTCCACTGCCTCTGGGATCATTAGGACCAATATGGATCCTGAGCAGTCCCTGGAGGAGCCCCGCTTTGAAGGCACAGGTCTAGGTCGGTGCCGCGGTACCAGGGTCGACTGCCCGATCCACGGGAGAACCCCATCTCAGTGACGCAGGGCCATGTCGGCGCCACAGTAGGAAGGTCGACTGCACCTGGTCCTAGGGGGAGCCCCATCTTGGTGACACAGGGCTGTGACAGCGCTGCGGTACCGAGGTCAGTACCAAGCTTGTCCTGCAGCCCCTGTCGGCACAGTGCCGGGCAGGTTCCGGTGCTGAACTGGCACATGGTGCCACGGGAGGCCCCGAAGCCTCGGGGCAAGGATGCCAAGCCTGCTTGGAGGCCAGGGCACGGTGCCTTTGCTCCCTGTCCTTGATTGTCCTTGGTTTGAAGGACAGACAGATGGAGCAAGCAGTGACCATGTGGCTCTCGCCCAGGCACTGGAGGCACTTCTCGTGGGGATCGTCCCACGGGAAGGCCTTGCCGCAGTCAACAGAGGGTTTGAATCCCGGCGTGGCAGCTGACGAAGGAGCACGGTGTTCTGGCCTGAGAGGAGAGACTTTCTTTGATGGAACTATGTCCACAAATAGGTGCTCCCAGCCAGGCGAAAAGCTCATAAAGTGAATGACGGACAGGCTGCTTGTGAAACGCAAGAAGCGGGCAGTTCCACAACTGACGCGAAGGCGGAAGAAATGAAATTGGGGAGGGGTCGGGTGGTGGCCACATATATAGCCACGGGGTGGCATTGGGGGCGGTAGCCGCATGCCCTCTTCTGACAGGCTAGGGCAAAAAGTTCTGACCAATCCAGGCTCCAGCATGGAGACACCTATTTCTGAATGTATCTGAGCAGCGCTCGAAGAAGAACCTTCATTCCTCTCAACCTTCCTAGCTCCTTGTTATCTAGTTGTGACAGTCTGCTCACTCTTTTTTGAGGGCTAGGAGAAAGTTTGTGCAAAGTTTGACTTATGAGGTATCATTTAAAAACTCATAATTCACTTATCTTCGATGTCCTAGTAAAATATGTGTAGCAACACTACCTGGAAAGCTTCAAGATTCCTCTGTATGGTATTGCTAAGGCATATTCCTAGTTTGGGAAGCAGCCACAAAGCAGTCCCCCAGAGACAAGATGTGAGCTTGTGCCTTGGCCAGATGCCAACAAAATCAAATGGATCCTCGCCTGGCTAAGTGGCTGTTCTTCAGCTGGATAGAGGGAAAGAAATCCGCATCTTGACAAATAAAAAGTGGAGTGTGCCCATCCACACAAACTATCTGGCTCTTGAGCCCCACTGAGAACTGCATCTCAAAGAAAAAGTGAGAACTATGAAAAGAAGACAGCAGATTCCCCAAATTCTCTCACCCTTTCTCCCAACACCTGAAAAACAAAGGAATCCACACAGCATCAGGGGAAAGATCCTGAATGAAGGCGATTGAACCCATCAAACCTGCTGAAACATGTGCTGAGAAACACTTTGTTTTGAATTAGCGTAGCTTGTTTAGTTACGCTCTAATTGCATTTTACTTTTATTTTCTTGTAACCAGTTCTGACACCTATGCCTCATGTTCTGTGGTCACTTCAGATCTCTCTTCCTCTCATTAATACATTTGTTTTATTGTTGGATCTCAACCAGTGTGCTTGCACTGAAATTTTTGAGAGACTCTCCCAGATCCCCCTCGTTACAGCCGAAAACTCTTAGAGAGATGGTGCTGATGGAGACATTGACTGACAAGTCAGCAACTGCACCCCAAATGAGGAAGCTCTCAATGGCAGGAGAGGATTCAGGGGAAAGAGTAACTTGGGGTATCTCAATAACTGACCAGAAAAACCCCCCAGAGGGTCAGGAGTCAATGGAATGGGTAGGTTGAGGTCCCCTTACTTGCCTCCTGACCACTCCTTTGATTCTGCAGAGCCCCATGGCAGGTGATTGCAGAGCTCAAGAGGCATTGAGACTCATCCCACACAATTTGACCAGGGGTTTCTCCAGGATGACTAGACCACAGAAACTGTGAGGCCACTCCCTTGCCACTTGGCTGACTAGTCATCAGACTGTCCTGCTAGACCATCACACAGAGTTCCTCAATTCACTGATCTCGCTTCCACCAACCCTTCACCAGGCCCTTAGATGCATCAGTAGTAAAACCAAACTGGCATTTATTTAACAGACCCTGAGCTCCAATCAGAAAATCAAAGCAAGTAAAAGAGTTTAGGAAAGGTTCCTAGTGAAAGAAAGACATCAAATGTCACCTACAAACTGCCTTGGCTACTCCAGGATTTCCAACATAATGGTGAGTTCTCCCAGCACTTGTCCAGTCCCGAGAGCAGCTGTACACCTTTTAGAAGACCCGCTCACTGGCATATTCATTCCCAGAACGGGTCATCACCTGGGCCAAATTTTTGCTCTTCTAGAGTCTCTCTGTATTGTCTCTTAGCCCACTCTTCCAAGCACTCTCTTGTACCTCACTTGTTGTTATCGTTCTCCACCCGTCTTCTACTCCAGACTTCAAACAAAGGCCATCTCCACAGATGTCCGTTGTTCTCAGCATTGGTGGGGAGTCAGCTGGCCACTTCCTGGGTGATACGTGTTCCCTGCACAAACTTCTCCTAATAATGATGAGAATCAGTTAGTTCTCAGCTTGAAGCAGCTACCCACACAACCCCCTTCAGCAGGATACAAAGAGAATGGGGGATTGCAGATATATTATCCCTGCCAGGACGTAGTTGAGCAAGTCAGTGTTTCTGCCTAGGCAGACTGCACCATCTTTTGTGCTCCTAGCACTTTGATAGGAAAACCTACCAGCTCTTTCGCTAGTTCTGCCTTCTCTGTCATGACACCTCCATTGTGCTTCTGCCACGTTGTCAGTGACCCTTTCCCTCTCTACAGGGCCTCACACACTGCTGCCTCACCCTTAGGGCCATTCCTGAGGGGTGGGGCCCAGGGCCAATCAGCCTGTTGGGGGCCCTGGCCCCCCGGTGCTGGGGGACTGCAGGACTGCCCTGGGCCAGAGGTCAGGCTCCATGCTCCTACGCCACCCAGCCCCTGGGAAAGCTAGTCCACCCTCAGGGGTGGGGTGGTCCAGGGGCTAGGCTGCACTCTCCTGACCTACCCCTGGAATGGAGAGGAGTCACTCTGCTCCAGGGGTGAGGCCAGAAATGCTGCTGATGCACGGCACCCCCTGCCTGCGGAAAGCTGCATGGGACTGGGTGTGGCAGCAGTGCTTGGACTGCCAAACCATGGGGCCCATGGCAGTCACCCTACTAACTCCTCTGCAAGGATGGCCCTGCACACACTTGGCCCATCTCGCCATTGCAGAGACGCAGCCCCTAGGTGAAAAGTTTGCCACACTGTGTCAGCAGGCCCAGTAAACTCACCACACCTCCCGCCCTGTGCTCATAGTATTCATCCATAACTGGCTCATAAGAGATCAGAGGAAAGCTGGAAACAGGCAGCTCACTAATGGCATTGCGTAACACATGTATTAACTCCATGCATGAATGCTGTACCCCTGCAGACATTACACCTTTGAGGCTGTTACAAAAAAAGAGAAACAGCTTTCTGCCAGATCAAAGAGAAGGGAAGGGAAGGGAAGGGCAGGGAGCTCTCGCTCTACCTGAGCCTTACTACAGCAGGTGAAGGAAACAGGAAGGATAAGTCAATATGATAGAACTTATACCATCAGTCTCCTGGTGAACAGCTAGCCAGGGCTACTTCAAAGCAATGTGGGAGTATAACACAGGGAGCAGGGACACCCTGTGATTGTTGTCATGCTTTGGTGGACGGACCCATCCATGATCCTCTTGGCTCCTCTTTTGGTGGAGAACCAGCCAATTCTGAAAGATGCTGGGGCCCCTGTGCTCTGGCATCAGCCACTGCTGCTCCTCGATGAGGCCCCAGAAGTCTGCACCCAGCTGGGACATCCAGCACCCCCAGCCTGCTCCTCTGGCTTCTCTGTAGTGACGCACAGCTCTCAGTTGGAGCCAGTCACTTCTGGCTCAAGGCCTCTCTCACCAACTCAACAAGCAAGTGAACCCCAGGGCACGCATGCAGGTGAGAGTGCTGAACCCAGTTGGTTCCAGTGTGGGTCAATATTTGGAACAGCCCCACAAGTGCCACGGGAGGCAGTTGCTGCCGGGCGCATCTCCTGACACCAGAACGTAGCTCCATGTTGTAGTGAGGAGTTGGGGTTACTGCGCCCGGAACTCCAGCCACAGATAAATAAGAAGTCCAGAACTTAGGGGTAAATGGGACTGGAGTGTCAACTCCAGGATATTGCCTGTTGGCTCAGGCTGTGCCCCTCACTGCCAACCCACAGGCAGCCCTGCTGCTATCCCTGCCTTGGGGTTCCCCCCACCAGGTCTGCCCTTACCCTTCCATCCCAACCAGAGACCCTCTTCTAGTCCAGCCCAGAGCTCCCAACCCACACCCTTCTCATTAGCTAAGGCCCTGCAGACTCATTGCAGGTATGAACAGCAGTACTTAATTTCTGCCAGGGCTTGCCAGGGCTGATCCCTGGTGCCTCTGGACTTGCTATGTCAGCTTTGAAGCAAAAAAATTACTTGAGTCCCAGCCCCTTGTCATTACAAAGAAAGGAATGGTGAACAGCACAGTGCAGTGTCTAGATAAATGTCTGGGGCCAGCAAGCCAGTCCTACCTAGGGCATGGTTTTGGTTTTGAAACTCAGAAAGCAGCCCCTCCCTGTGCTAAGTTTGGATTAATAGAAGTTAATTTGCAGGTAAAAGCCAGCAACGAGCCCCATTCCAGGCATTCCTCTCTCTCTCTCAGCCGGCCCAGTTCCCTCATTTCTGTTACTCTGCCAGAGTCAGGAATAAAACCCAGGAATCTTGGCACCCATCACCCCTGCTCCAACCACTAGCCCCCACTCACCTCACAAAGCTAGGGATAGAAGCTAGGAATCCTGCTCCATCCCTTCCTGAGAACTGTCACATTTGAATCCTTCCCTTTATTCTTTTCCATTGCCAAACACCAACCCTAACTGGCTTGGATCTTTCTCTGATTCCCAACAAGTCACAACTCCATGCCTATAACTCCAGTCTTTCTCTGAATTTCCCTTAACTTTCATCTATCCACACCTTTCTTCCTTCCCCCTTGCCCAGGATCATGGTGGATGCTCCATCACTAGTACTTCACAGTCAAGCGGGTTGGTTTTTCCAAGACAGGCGCTAGCTCCAACAGGAATTAATTCAGGACAGATGGACAGATGGATGGATGGATGGATTGTCTCCTAGAGTCCTTCTGGTTGTGGAATCAAGGAGTCTACTCATGGGGCAGGTCCCAGATGAAAAGAAACTTTATTAAACTGATAGCAGAAAGGATCCCTCAGGCACAAAAATCTTACAGGCAACTGCAATGAGCCCATTAAAGCCAGAAGCAAATTCCCACAATAAGTTGAAATTAAATTGTACAGCAGCTGGGTGATGAATGGAATCAAGTGACATCAAACAGCCTCGCCTCACTCATCTTTATCAGAGCAGTGACCACCCAATTATGATTTGTGTCTAATAATGGTATTTACAAGAGTCTTGTCATCATTCCTCTTTGCATTTCCACCTGCAATAAAACATCCTCACTGGTTATCTCTTTAGTTCTATTGCCAGCCTCTCCCTGTTCTGAAAGGGGAAATTTGAAAGGTAAACCAATAGGCCCCTCTTCCCAAGCTGGGAAGAAAACCCAGGAGGCCTGGTTTCCACTGCCCTCAGCGTTAACCTTCTAGACCCCACTACACTCCTATGGTTTGGGAGAGCAGAGAACTGAGGATTCCTGGCTTCCAGTCTTCCCTGCTGTAATCCACAAGACCCAAGTCATCACCACCACCAGGTCCAGAGATGAAACCACAAAGCAAAAAATGCAGGTAGTACTAAATGGGGTATTTACAAACATCTAGACAGATTAGACCCCTTTGTAATTCTGGTCCTAATAACGTTTGAAAATGTGACTTGGTCTCTTAAATAAGTTAAGAGAGATCTGAAAATCACACTACAATGTCTTTATTCCTTCCAGACTGATCAGCTAATATCTATGTAGCTATGTTGAAATGTTTTCTAACCCCAAAAAAATGGCTTTTTGAACTGTAAAATATTCGAGGTTTGATTTGGTTGGTATACTTTGTGTTTAGACAAAATGCATTGAAAAGACATCTTTTTGAAATGTTTCAGGCTGTGTTGTGGTGAGGAGGGAATTTAATTTAAAGACCAGGCTTGCTTTGGTCACAAGGAAGAGGTAGAGAAAAATTTAAAACAGAGAAAATGAGACTTCTGGAAGGTGAACTTCTGAAAAATGAGCATGAAGAAGCTTGCACCAGAAAAAGTCAAGTTGGGATGGAAAAAATTGACTGAAATTTAAAAAAAAAAAAAAACATAATCATTTAAAGAAAGAAAGAAAGCCATAGACAGGTAACTTGATGCTTAATACAGTGTTACACGGCAGAATCAAATTATTTCAGTGAATCTTGTATTACATTTAAATAGTAAAAAAACAATTTTGAACTACAAACTGTGTTTCTTTCCAGTTCAAATTATTCCCAATAATGTTGCATTTGAAATTTTTCTGGAAAATTTTTGAGTATTTTTGATAAAAGCCAAAACAAGGAGAATACAGGTTTCCAAAAGTGAAAAATCTTATGATATCTTTGTGCCACAACTGGAAAAAATTAGACCTAAATGAAAATGTTTGGGGGGGGGGCCAAAAGTAACCATTTTTCGTCAAACTATATATTTGTTGCAAAGACATTGATGGTGATCAGATTCCTCTGATTTAGTCCCATGTGAGAAGAACCAGATACAATATGGCCACTGATCCCAAATGGCTGTCAAATATGCCACCAAATCCAGGATGGCTGGCATGGCCAAAATGGTCACCAAATCCAGGCCAGGTCACCACATCTTGCTCTCGTCCTAAATGCTGCACCCATTTGATGGTCTGCAGGCGAAGGTATAACAAACTGGTTCCACCAATATACCCAGGTAATTTTGTGCAAATCCACTGGTTTCTTTGGTTGCTATTTGGAAGGAAACATGGTGGTTGTCCATAGAGCAGCATGGAGAGCCATGGGGACAAAGGCTGCTCCTATTCACACAGACACAGTGTCACAAAGTAGTTTCAACTCAATGGATCTAGACAGGCAGCTGAAGGCACAATCCACTGCTACCCAGGTTTGGGTGGAGAGTAAGATTCCCGAAGACAGGTGGATGGTGCAGAAGCCTGGATTTCTCTGCCCCCAACACACACACACACACACCCTACCCCCAGTAAATTTTAAGCTCTCTGCAATCACAGAGAAAAGAGTAAAAATGTGAAAGCATCTGAGTATAGCGAGCAAGGGATGGCTCAGAGGGATGTGAACAGCCCTAGACATGAGTGATGTCTGAGTCTCTGCAGAGGCAGGGCCGGCCCCCTAGAACCACCCTCATTATCCACCCTTTCCCATCTTCCACCCCCTTTCCTTCAACCCTCATCCCCAGCCATGTATCACCCCACACCCCAAAATGCTGCCCCCTAGTCTCCCATCCCTCCCACCACCTCGACTCTTCCCCTAAGGATCCCCCATTCCTGCCCCAACAGCCTCATGTTCTGCCCACTGCTCTCTGCAACCTCCTTCCTCCTCCCTTTCCAGTCCCCCAGATTCTCTCCTTCCCAGTCCCCACTCAGCACTCTTCCTTCCTCAGTCTCCCCATCCCAGCCAGCACTCCCTCTTCGCTCCTCTGAGTAGCCCTGATTCCTGGCCCCCCTTTGCTGCCTCTCATCCTCCAGTTCCTTGCCTGCTGCACCCTGCAACCTCCCTTTCCCCCCCAGGGCACCCCCTTCCCAGTGCCACCCCCCAACTCCACTCCCTCACAGTCCCCCCTCAGCACCCTCCCTTCCCCAATCTCCCCCCCTTCCCACCCCTCCCAGCACTCACTCCCCTTCCTTGCCCATCCCTCCTTCAGGGCCTGCTGTCCTTCCTGACTCCCATGGCAACAGGTGGCCCGGCCTAGCCACACACCCCCATAGCTCAGGCAGACCAGGATGCTGACAGAGGCCGTGAGGGCCAGGGAGCCCAGAGCCATGCGCTTGTCAGCCTGGCCCCAGATGGTGCACTCAATGACTGGGGGGCAGGCCGGGGTGCCGGGGAAGCAGGGAAAGGTGGGCCCAGATACCATGGGCAGCTGGCGAGCCAGCAAGGCCCACAGGAAACCAACCTCGGTGGCCAGCAGGGCTGCAATGCACACGGTGATGACGGCAGCATGCCAGGGTGGCAAGGCAGCCATGTTGGGTCCCGCCAGTGGCGGGGTCACTCCACTCCTGCCAACTGCATTGTCTTTGGGAGCCACATTGGTCACGCCAACAGGCTTTGGGGTGGAGGCCATGCCAGAGTCTCCCACCAGCTTGGTCTCAGTGGCCACACTGGATTTAGCAGCCAAGTTAGATTCCCCCAACAACTTGGGTCTGGCAGCCATGTTAGGTTGGACATCCAACCTGTGCTCAGCAGCCAGGCCCAATCCGGCAGCCATACTGGATTCTCCCATTGACCTGTGCTCAGCTGCCATGTTGGATCTGGCTGATGCCGTGACCTCTTCCCCCTGCTTCTCCTGACTATCCTCCGGGGGGTACAGGATTCTCAGGACTGTGATGGGCAGCAGGGCAATGAGGAAGGAGAAACCCCAAGTGGCTGTGATAGGGTCCAGGAAGTGACGGTTGTAGCAAACAGAGGTGCAGAAGCGCCGGTTCTCCTCCTGCTGGCTGTGGTTCCAGGCGCAAACTAGATCGTCTCGCGCATTCTCCCATGGTGAACTGGCAAAGTAAATGGCCAGCAGCCGCAGGCCCAGCAGGAAGAACCAGTGCTCCAAGCCCTGCCATTGCAGAGCCCCTGACATGGCCGACAGCACCGGGTGCAGCAGGCTTACCAGCGTGGAGACGATGATCAACATCTGCCCAGAGAGAGACACGATGTGCAGTGGCATGGGGAGGGCACAGATCCAACAACCTCAGGATGACCATCATGCTACCCACCCAAGAGAGAGAGTGCTAGTGGCTCTCATTCCTCCAGGGTCTGGCTTTCCTTCATTCCTCCCATCTTCCCTGGTTTTCTTTCTTTCTTTCTTTCCTTCCCCTTCTCATTCCCTTGTTTTCTTTCCTTCTTGTTCCACTGTTCTGTCTGTCTCTGCACTGGTTCAGCAGCCAGTATTGTTTCCATCTCTCCCTCCCAAACAAAGTTCTTCCCAATACCTTTGTCTTTTATTCTCTCTTCTCTCAGTTTCTATCACTCTCTTCTCTCCTTACTCCGAAGATCCTCTAATATTCCAGGCTGCCAATTCCACTCTCGGTGGTAGGGGATGTACAACTGAGCCAAAGAACCAGAGAAGAAGCTGAAGCCAAAATTGAAATCCCAGAGCTCCTCCCAAGACATTAACACCTCCCATTTAGCTGGCTCCCTGCCCTTTCCTGAATCAGCACCACCTATTTGGGAGGGATCGCTTCACGAACAGCTCCCTGGAGTCCTGCCCAAATTCTCACAGGACGGGTTGAAGCAGAAGCCAAAAGGACAGAAGCCTGGCCAGCCAACTTCCTGCTCTAACATGCTAGGTTCTGTTCCTGTCCCAAAGAACCCAGGAGCCCTGGCTCCAAATCCTGTCCCCTCAGCTCTAACCACCAAACCCCACTCCTGCTCCAAGCCAGGGACAAATCCCAGGCAGCAGGTCTAACTCCCAGCCCCTTACACTAACCCACTAGACCCCACTCTTGTTCTAGACAGCCCAGCTGGCTGAAGACATGGCCAAGAACTTAGTGGGACGCTCAGAAGTGTCTAAAGGAATTAGAATAGGCACTGGAGAAAAGGCCCAAAAGGACCATAGCCCCCACTTTTTGAGAACCTTCATTTGACCATTAGGCCATGTCATGTAGCCCCCACACACCCATTCCCCTGTCCACCCTCACTCCCTGCTGTCACCTCTGCTCCTCTCCTGCCCTGGCCCCTCCCCTCCCAGTGTGCCCCATTTCTGATCCCTCCCTCATCCTTCAGTCCCCCGTCCACCTCTTCTAGTCCCTTCCTCATACATCCCCTTCGCAGCATTCTCTACCCACTCACCACCCTCCCAGTCACCCCTCAGCACCCTCCCTTCTCCCCTTTCCCGTTCTCCCCACCCATCCCAGCATCCGCTCCCCTCCCTCACATGTCTGCCCTCTGGGGCCTGCTCCCCCTCCTGTTTTCTACAGCAACAGGTGGCCCGGCCTAGCCACATGCCCCCATAGCCCAGGCAAACCAGAATGCTGACACAGGCCGTGAGGGCCAAGACAACCAATGCCATGTGCTTGTTGGCTTGGCCCCGCACAGCGCATTCGATGACTGGGGGACAGGCTGGAGTTCCAGGGAAACAGGGGAAGGTGGGCCCAGATACCATTGGCATCTGGCGGGCCAGCAAGACCCACAGGAAGCCAATCTCAGTGGCCATCAGCAGAGTGATGCACAAAGCAATGACACAAGCATGCCAGGGTGGCAAGGCGAGTGCATCAGATCCTGCAGGCACGCCAGCCACACCATTCCCACCAACCACTTTGGCTTCAGGAGCCATATTGGTCGCATCAACCAGTTTGAGGTTGGCAGCCATGCTGGACTCTCCCACCGGCCTGACTGTGGAAGCCATGTTGAATTTGGTGGCCATTTTTGATTCTCCTACCAACTTGGACCTGGTGGACGCTTTGGACTCTCCCAGTAGCCTGACTGTGGCAGCCATGTCGGATTTAGTGGCCATGTTAGATTCCTCCACCACCTTGTTTCTGGCAGTCCCATGGGATACCACTGCCAGCCTGTGCTCGGAGGGCCTGCTGCATACAGCTGATGCTGTGCCCTCCTGCCCCCCCCTTGCAAGGATGACCCTCCTTGGGGTAGATCAGTCTGATAAGGGTGATGGGCAGCAGCGCAATGAGGAAGGAGAAGCCCCAGGTGGGCATGACAGGCTCCTGGAAGTGGCGGTTGTAGCAGACATTGGTGCAGAAGGTCTGGGTCTCTGCCTTCTGGTCGGGGCCCCAGGCACAGGCCAGATCCTGCTGCACGCTCTCCCATGATGAACTGGAGAAGTACATGGCCAGCAGCCGCAGGCCCAGCAGGAAGTACCAGTGCTCCAAGCCGTGCCACTGCAGAGACCCCGAAAGCGCCGTCAGCACCGGCTGCAGCAGGCTTACCAGCGTAGAGATGATGATCATCTGCTGGGAGACAGGCATGGCATGGAGCGGAACAGGGTGTGTGAAGGGGATGGCCATATAACCCACATCCCACCCACCAGAAAGAGATAGCTAATGGACTTTTCTTTCTTTCTTTCTTTCTTTCTTTCTCAGGACTGGTCTACTTCAAAAACTATCACCCACACTGATATACACCCATGAGTGATATAGTTAAGTCAACCTAATCTGTTGACACAAACAGGACTAGGGCAATCATGGCAGAAGGCTTCTGCCCACCTCGCTACTGTATGTGAGGGCCATGGATTCACTCTGTGACTACAGTGACAGGAGAACCCCTCCCTTCAGGAGCAGATGTGTCAATACTGAAGACCTACAGCTGTGACACACTAGCCCTTCCAGTGAAAACAAGTCCTTTACAATCACAGATCTGAAGTCTAGACAGGTCACTTGTCGTCAGCTAACACATGTACAAGACAGGCCAGAAAGCTAACCTGAATGAATTCCCATTTCAACTTCCTTTCTCTCTTTCTCATTCCCTTGTTCTCTTAATTTCATCTTCTCATTCCTTTGATCTTTTATTTCAGTCATTCTTCCCATTATTATAATAATTATTCATTAGGGCCCCACCCACAGACCCAAACCAACATCAGGGGACCTACCACTGCAGGCACTGCACTGATTTTCCCTCCCAAGACCAAGCCTTGCACTGGTTTCTGCACAGACACCTCTCCACCTCCAGACCCAGATGAGGGTCCCCATCTCCCCAGGTACCACAGAGACAAACACTTGGAGACAGTCCCTGCCCCAAAGAGCTTCCAGTCTTTCTTTCTTTCTCATTTCCTCGTTTATTTTGTCTCCAGCTCAGCCCAGCTTCCAGTATCATTCCTAGTTCTCCCTGACAACACCCCTCTCCCTTCATACCTTCGTCTGATATCTTTTCCTCTCTCAGTCTCTGTCACTCTTTTTTCTCCTTCGTCCTGGGATCCTCTATCCCTCTGGACTACAGGCTCCAAATCCCTGGTATAAGGAGCTGCATTTCCTCCTGCACAACCAGCATACTTTGAGGCAAGAAGCCAGAGAAGGCAGAGTCACAGACAGACAAATACTGAGCACTATCGCCAAAACATCAGTATCTTCCCACACACCTGACTCCCCGCCCTCTCCCAGATCATCTGGCAAAGGGATTATCAGTACTCCACCTATTCTGGGAGGGAATGCTGCTGGGATAGGACCCAGGAGTTCTGCCCAAACACCCAAAGTGGAAGAAGGAGCCATACATTCAGAATCCCAGCCACTGCTCTCCCAAAGAACACAGGAGTCAGAATTCCCAGCCAACTTCACTCCAGCCCACTAAACTCAACTCACCTCTTACAACTAGGGATAGAACCCAGGACTCCTGGCTCCCAACCACCTCCTCCAACCATTAGACTCCAGAACTAAGGACAGAACCTAGAAGTCCTGGCTCTAAGCCCCTCCTGCTGCAATTTGATTGATCCCACTCTCCTCCCAGACCCAGAGATGGAAATTTTTATGTTTAATTATGAGCAAATAGAAAAAAATATTGCTCATGTTTTTATTGACAGAGCAAAGTAAAGCTATATACTTTACTCAATGGCATTTCTTTACCCCAACACAGAGGTGGCTGTACCTCAGACCTGACTAATGGAAGGGTTGCACCTTGGACTAGAGCCCTCCAAATCCACGGATAGCTGCAGATATCCGCCTTATATCCGCATCCACGGATACAACATGGATATCTGCAGACCATTTCTTGCAGGTGCAGATCGGATACGGATCTACATATTTTTATCTGCACAGAGCTAGAGCCCTACAAATATGTGGATATCCGCATTATATCTGCATCCACGGGTACAACACGGATATCCGTGGACCATGTCTTGCAGATGCAGGTTGGATACAGATCCACTTATTTGTATCCACTTATTTGAGGTTCAATAAGGACAAGTGTAAAATCCTGCACTTGGGATGGAAAAACCCCATACACTGCTACAGGCTGGGAAACATTCAGCTAAGTAGCAGCAGTGCAGAAAAGGACCTGGGGGTCATGGTGGATGGGAAGCTGGATATGAGTCAGCAGTGTGCTCTTGTGGCCAAAAAGGCCAATGGCATACTGGGCTGCATCAAAAGACGTATTACCAGCAGATCAAGGGATGTGATCCTTCCCCTCTATTCTGCACTGGTGAGGCCACATCTAGAATACTGTGTTCAGTTTTGGGCTCCCCACTACAAAAAGGACAGGGACATGCTAGAGAGAGTTCAGAGGAGGGCAACCAAAATGATTAAAGGGCTGGAGCACAAGCCCTATGAGGAAAGACTGAAAGCATTAGGCTTATTTAGTCTGCAGAAGAGAAGATTGAGGGGGGATTTGATAGCAACCTTCAACTACTTGAAGGGATGCTCTACGGAAGATGGAGCTCGACTGTTCTCGGTAGTAACGGAGGACAGAACGAGGAGCAATGGTCTCAAGTTGCAGTTAGGGAGGTCGAGGCTGGATATTAGAAAAAACTTTTTTACTAGGCAAGTGGTGAAGCCTTGGAATGAGCTCCCAAGGGAGGTGGTGGAGTCTCCATCTTTGGAGGTGTTTAAGGCCCGGCTGGACAAAACCATGACTGGTATGGTTTAGTGGGAGTGGTCCTGCCTCTGGCAGGGGGTTGGACTAGATGACCTATGAGGTCCCTTCCAACCCTATGTTTCTATGATTCTATTCACTCAGGGCTCTACCTTGGACCATAGCAAACAGCACCATGGCTTCAGACCATTCAAGATGTGTTTTGCTATTCAATGACATCACCTCTTTCTTGCTCAAATTCAGCTATTCTTTAATCTGTGATCTGAGCTCATTCCAGAACTCAACCATTCTGTCTGTGATGACTGTGACTCTACAATGCTGCAGACATAGGGGCTATTCATACACTCTGCTATTTTAGTACAGCCTTAGGCAGGGCTGAGTGGAGTTTCTCCCACATGTGATTTATTTGCCTCTCAAAACGTATTTTTCAGGCAACCTATTCTCTTCACAAATTCAGAGAACTCCAAAATGTGAGAAAGGCTTCCTCTTAACATTTTCCAAACACAATGTTGCAACTCTTCATTTCAAAATAATGTTTTCAGGAGAAATTCAGCTAGACTGAACCAAACAAACATGCACACTAAAAATGGTCCAAAACACCCAGAGATGAAATATGCTGGCTTTGTTTCCCAAATGAAGTTTCATTTTCAAATTTAACCCCCCAAAATATCACCAAAAATGGATAGAACCACCCACAATGAAAAACTATTTGACTTCCCATTTGGAAACCACATTTTGTTTCAAGATCTAATCAGATTTAACAAAATACTTCCACAAAAAACAAAATGGGTGGTGCAATGAGTGAGATAAGAATGTACCCTACAGCTAACTGTAATAGGTGTAATTAATGTGAATTCCCAAGGCAGATAACAAGTCTTTAGACATTTCATCTGCTGAGGAAACAACCCCCAGACTGTTCTGGTTTCAAGACCTTAGGAGACAAAGGTCTTGAACTGGGGTAACATAACGGTCCTTGATCTAAGCAGAGAGGCAGAATCTATTCTAAGAACTGATCGATCAAAGATTTTGACTAACAGACCTAGTCCCTGAAGGTGGTCTGCAAAGATTTTAGACTTTCCAGGATCTCTCTGGGTAGAAGGTGGGTTACAACTTACAAGCTCAGACCTATGTATCAGTCATATGCTGTGCTTTAAGATGTCTCCTCACTGTCTGCAGGCTCTTGTTCTGAACAAATCATGCTTTGCTGGACAAGTTTAACCCAGTCTTTCCCACCAGACCAAACAAAATAACAGGATGAGCACTGATCTCAGATCTGCTGAGGAAACTGCAGAATCTCACCGCATAGGAGCTGAGGACTACAGGTGTAAGAGGGGTGGTCGGTGAGACAGAGAAAGAAGCAATACAGCCAGTAACAGTCCTACGCTTGTATGAAAGACTTGTGGAGCTGTGGGCTGTCTTCACACAGCCCAGTAGCTGCAAGTCAGTGTTGAATAGGACTGTAGAAGAATCATTCCTCGGGGACTGTGCAATGGAGGCGGCTGATGACCTTGAGTGTGTCCTTCTGGGAAGAATGCCCACTATCATATCACCTTCCCTGTGACCCCTGCCACCTCACTTCAGCAGTACAGGGGTGTGGCAGCATTTTTAAGAGCCAGGGTGAGTAACCACTAGAAGCAACTTCCAAGAGGTGTGGTGGATTCTCCAGCTCTCAAAGATGCACAAGAGCTATTTGTCTAACTTGTTCTTAAAAAAAAAAAAAAACCTTGAACAATGGGGATTCCACAGACTCCCTGGGCATCCTGTTCCAGTGCTGAGAGTTATAAACGCTTCACTAATTTCCTACCTAAATCTCCTTTCCTGCAAATTAAGCCAATTTTTTCTCCTCCCCCTCCCACTGTTGGACATGGAGCACAAATAAGTGTAACACCCACGTAACCAGACTGAGTCTGCCTTGCAGGCAGCTCTGACCGGAGAAAGGGTGTGCACGGGAACACAGCAAGGAGAGCCCCTTTGCCCCAGGGGCACCTGTTCCAAACCCCCAGAGTGACCACACACACACTGGGATAGCACAGGGATTATGGGAACGGGGAAGGTTTATTTACAGAGGTGTAAAGGGGAAACCAACAGGGGAGATGGGGCAGCAGTAACACAGAGTAGCAGCTAACACAGGGCCCTGCAAGGCCCAACAATGCAGCAGGCTGGAGGCAGACGTGAGCTCTGCTTCTGCACCATGAGTTCAGGAGTCCCAGCACAGTTCCAGTCCAGAGTTCAGTCCAGCAACTCCTAGCCTTCGGCGCCAGCACTTTCCCAGCAAAAGAAAAATCCTCTGATGCCTCTTCTGCCGCTCTCTGCGAACCCAGAGCGACACCTTCCCCACTTAACTAACTACAACCTCCCCCCTGACTCCAGGTGCTGTACTCACAGACCCACAGCTCCAGATGGCCAGTCACTGGATCCTGCTCTGTCCTTGGGCAACTCCCCCCAGCACAGTGTCCTTCTGTGGGTGCTGGCCTGGCATCCCAGGTCAGCCGCTCTGTCTTCCCTGGCTTCAGGCAGGGTCTCCCTCTCCTCTTCCTCCTTCCCAGGCCTCCTGCTCCTGCTCCAGCCCCAGCCCCAGCCCCAGCCCCAGCTCCACAACCTCTCCCACAGAGCAAAAATTTAAAGGGACCATGCTCCTTAAAACCCCAGGGGGGTTACATAAGCACTGTCCTCTCTCAACCAACCCTGACCCTGAGCACATTTCAAGACAGTTCTATTCCTCCTCACACTTCTCCTCTCTAGGCCAACCACTGCCAGTTCTTTCACCTTTTCTTCACAGCTCATGCTTTCCAAAAAAAAAAAAAAGCCAAGGAGTCATGTAGCACTTTAAGACTAACAGTGCCACAAGACTCCTTGTTTTTGTTTTTTGTTTTGGTTTGGTTTTTTGCTAGACGAGACTAACACAGCTATCCCTTTGGAAACTGACATACTTTCCAAACCACTGATTATTCTGGTTGCTCTCCTCTAGATTTCCTTCATCTGCCCACCTCTTTCTTCAAGTGCTGTACCTTCAGATAGAGATTGGGTGCCTTTTTGGAAGATGCTTGATCCATACCCACCTTATCAGTCTCTGTACAGGACTAACTAACATAATGACCTATGCGCTCAGAAGATCAGACTAGTGTGGCCTGCTCTGGCCTGCAACTGTAGGACTAGCACAGTTGACTGCATCAGGTAGTGTAGACAAGTCCAGGAGGGGGCATGTGGATGCCACCCTCATCCTTTGCTAACTGGAGATCTTACTTGAGTGCCGCCAAGGCAGCTGCAATTCCACAACCTGGCCTGAAGAGAAGGAGGCTCACTAGGAGAGGTGCAAGAACTGCTGCAGAGTTAGAAAAGAGCCCTCAGCATGAGAGATTCCAGGACCTCAATCTCCTCATCTAAGCAGAGAGTGAGTTAAAGGGAGATTTAATTCCAATGCCTGAATGGATGCAAGGATCCATGGCTTAGAACTGATGGCTGCAAAGCCTGGGTCAACTGATGCTCCCATCACACTACTGGCAGGCCTGGAAGCCACCTCTCAGTTGTACTGCAGAGAGTAAACACCAGAGGAAGTGTACCTAAACAGCCCTGACAGACATTACCCTGCAGTTCTCTGACTGGTCAAGCTCACAACCAGGGAGGATGCCCCAGGAAGGTGCCTGAGTAACTACACAGATGTTTGGCCTGTGGAGACTCCAGATCTCACCTAAATACCAACATCTGACACCAGCCCTGATTCTTATTACTGAACCCAGGTCTAGCAATGCCTCCTAGCCCTGATCACCAATGATCGTCTCTGACCTGTGGAGCACAGCCCCACAGTGACCACTAGGCCAGACTACACAAGCCCTGCTTCCTTGCATTGGGCACAAAGCTTTGAAAATGTGCTCTTCAACTCAGAAGGCAAAATCTCCCCAGATCAAAAAGCTGCAAATTACATCTAGACATATTTAGACTGTAAATAAACCACTCTGTGTTAGCAGGAAGGGGAATTACCCCCTGGAATAACCTGACAGGGGGTGGACAATAACCTCTCACTGGCCATTTTTAAATCTAGAAGGGATGTTTTTCTAAAAGCTCCACTTCCAACAGGGATTAATTCAGGACCATCATGTGGCCTGGAGGTATGGCAGGTCAGACCAAGTTATCACATGGTTCCCATCAGACCTTACAATTTATAATCAGGCTGTGCTGGAGCTAGTTGATTCTACATGTCACCCTGTTAACTGGTTTTGGGGTGCCCCAGAAAATCCACTTATTGCCCCCTTTATCTTTTCTTTCTTAGATATGAATCTCCAGGGTGCCAAAGTAAATATTTGGAGGACAGGGACACAGCCTTCAAATGCATGATTAACTTCGGCTGCACTCCTTCCAAACCAAGGCACCTTTTTAGCAATATGAGAAACAGCTGCTGACACAATAACCATCGAGTCTTTCAAGCCACATTGCCTTAGAGTTTGAAATGATGTTGGGCACCACACCCTCAATACAGTGACCAGTTGTTCAACAGGTCACTGACGGGTGTTTTTAGATATTCATTAGGTGCCACCTATATAAATGTCTCTCAACCCACACGCACACACACCATTGCTAACCCGGGCAAACACCAAGCACGGTGTTGTATGATATCTACAGTGTAATTATAATTGGCAGCTTTTCTCCTGCTGACTTCACCATGCTGTCACCTCCTGCTGTTACCTCCTCCAACACCTATCGGCTCCTCAGCAACTCCTCACCAGCATCCCAGGAAGCCCACTGTGCCTTGCACCCTCCAACTCCTCACAGCTGCACACTGATATTCCTCCCCTTCTGGAAGATCTAGGTGCAGACAAACACATGACACCCCCTTACATTTTGTTAAGCCTCCCTTTGCTAACTATCATATCTACTTCTACCCTGGTTTACAGGCTATTCAGGAATACAACACCATCAAATTGAGCCTGGAACACTCCACACAAGAGATCCACTTTCTTGACACTACACTACAAATCAAGGATAGACATATCACCACCACCCTATACCGAAAACCTACTGATCGATATAGTTACCTACATCTTTCGAGCTTCCATCCTAAACACACCACACGATCCATTGTCTACAGCCAAGCCCTAAGATATAACCGCATCTGCTCTGATCCCTCAGACAGAGACAGACATCTTGAGGATCTCTATCAAGCATTCTTGAAACTACAGTACCCAGCTGGGGAAGTAAGAAAACAAATTGACAGAGCTAGACGGGTTCCCCGAAGTCATCTACTACAGGAGAGACCCAAGAAAGAAAGCAACAGAACACCACTAGTCACCACATACAATCCTCAAGTCAGACCTCTGCAAAAGATCATTAAGGACCTACAGCCTATTCTAAAAGATGACCCCTCTCTCTCTCAAGCATTAGGAGACAGACCACTCCTTGCCTATAGGCAGCCCCCTAATCTTAAACAGATACTCACCAGCAACTACAGATCTAACAACAAGAACATTGAAGCAGGCACACACCCTTGCAAAAAACCACGCTGCCAAATCTGCCCGCATATCTACACAACAGACACCATCATAGGTCCTAATCAAGCCTGCTATTCCATCAAAGGCTCATTTACCTGCTCGTCTACTAATGTGGTCTATGCCATCATGTGCAAGAAATGCCCCAACACCTTATATATTGGACAAACAGGATGATCGCTCCATAAGAGACTGAATGAGCACAGAGCTGATATCAGAAATCAAAGAACAAAGAAACCAGTTGCTGAGCACTTCCATCTTCCTAATCACTCAATGATGGGTTTGTTAACGACTGTCGTTAGAGATGTACCTGGGACATCAAGACTCCAAAGAGAAACAGCTGAACTCGAATTAATATGCAAACTAAATTCTGTGAAAGCAGGACTCAATCGAGATTATGGGTTCTTTTCCCATTACAAAGGGTAATTTGACTTCAGGCTTCCCATTCTTTAAGCCTGTAAACTGCTCTGATTTGCTGTTACTTTATGACCTGATCCTATGTTTTACACCCCCTTGCATTTAGTTTCATTCCTTTCTGTAAGTTCACCCATCTTCAAAGCATCTGAGGAAGTGGGATCTTCTCCCACGAAAGCTCATGCAAAAAATAAATCTGTTAGTCTTAAAGTGCCACACAACTGCTTGTTGTTTTTTTATTCAGGAATGGTTTGATGCCAGTTGTTGTTGTTTCCCAACCAGGCTGTGCTGTGAACATTAGCTAACAGTCTGGTCCCCTCACTGAATTGCAATGGGTTCAGCACCATCCACTACCAATTTGCTTTTTAGCGCTTGGTGACCATTAGCCTCCTTTGAATGGTGGAGTGACTCCTGCTGGGATGTTAGTGATGCAAAATGGGGTCTTCCTGCCCTCAAACAGAGCTTGGAGGCAGTCATAGGCTTCTTGCTGAGCATCCTCAGGAACAGGCTGGAGCCAAGGGAAGCAGGTGGGATCCTCCAGAACCAGCTGACCAAAAATGTGTTGAAGGAAAGAAGGGGAGGTTCCTCCTTCTAATGAGGGTACTGCAGTTTCCTGCAGGACTAGCTCTTGTTGCTCATGTCTTCTTCCAGAAAAGGCACGCCCAGCTATATGCATCCTCATGGGACAGCAGCACCATCCTGGTACCCAGCATTTACAGTCAATTTCCCAACCCCTGCTCTGGGAGCACAGCAAGGTCGCCTGCTTCTGCAGTCAGTTTGTTTAGAAGGTCTCCCTCAAGGGAGACAAACACAGCCATGCAGAATGATAACCCTTGGTGCTCCATCCTCTGGATGGCTGTAAACACTTGGGTTGGGTGAAGAAATTATGATCCTGAGTAGCTCCTAGCAGCAGGTTTGGGAGCTTCAATATGGGTTGATAGGAAGGGTCATTAGACCCTACTCCGCTCCAGAGAACTCAGGAGTCCTGGCTCTCAGTCCCACTGCTCTAACTCACAAGACCCTACCCCATCAAGGATTGCCCAGCCAGCTGAAGATGCAGATGAGTTCTTCTATGGATGCTTAGTCTTGCCTAAGGTGATCAGCAGGGGCACTGGAGATGGGGAAGCAAAAGAACATCCTGCCTCCCACACAAACATTTTGATTCCCTGAACTTGGCACGGGTGCAGAGAGTGGACCTCCTGAGCCACTGAATGGAGGCAGACATCATAACAACAAAACATCTTTGAAAGGGGGACCAAATTTCTGCGCACTGAGATCCCTTGTCCCAAGTCGGGAGCCCACATGTTGAAATTCAGCCCAGTTGCCCCTCCACCTCCACAACAGGTGCATTGGCCAGATGCCGTCCTACCCCACCCCAAACACATTTTTCCAGGTTTTCCATGCCACTGAATCAGCATTGTAAATCCTGGCCACAAATAAGACTAGTGAATGGGAATTCTTCTCAGAAACAATGCCAGGTCCTTGGCAAATTATCTTCCTGACAACTGTCCAGTACTTCCTGGCCAGCACAGCACAGCTCTTGAGAGTCTCTCACAATATTTTGTCCCCCACAAAAAGGGATGGGTTGAATATTTTCCCCCGCCCACCCACCAAAATTGCCTCCAGCATCCAATCCGATCCCCACACCCACTTCCCTTCACTCTCAGACCATGCCCTGCAAGCCCACACCTACTACACCCCTTCCCCTGTCCATCCCCACACCCTTCCGCCACCTCTGATTCCCACCTACCCCCCTGCCCAGTCTCCTAACTTCTCCTCCCAGGATGCCCCCCCATTCCTGCTCCCCCCTCTCATTCTCCAGGACCTCTTCCACCTCTGTCTGTCCCTTCCCTTGCCCATACAGCCCCTTTCTCATGGTCTCCCCCCACTCCCCACCCTCCCAGTCCCCCCTTAGTACCCTCCCTTCCCCCACCTCCCCCTCTCCACACCTAATCCAGCACTCCAGGGCCTGCTTCCCCTCCTGTCTCCCACGGCAACAGGTGGCCCAGCCTAGACACATGCCCCCATAGCCCAAGCAGACCAGGATGCTGACACAGGCCGTGAGGGCCAAGATGAGCAGAGCCATGTGCTTGTTAGATTGGCCCCGCACAGCACACTCAACAGCCAGGGGGCAGGCCGGGGTGCCTGGGAAGCAAGGGAACAGGGGCCCAGATACCATGGGCAGCTGACGGGCCAGCAAGGCCCACAAGAAGCCGACTTCTGTGGCCAGCAGGGCAGCAATGCACACAGTGATGACACCTATCCGCCAGGGTGGCAGGGTGGACATGTCAGGCCCTCCACACCCGCCAACTACGTTTGATCCAATAGCCACACTGGTCGTGTGATCCATCTTGATGTTGGCAGCCATCTTGGATTCCCCTGCTGGCCTGACCCTGGCAGCCACGTTGGATTTATTGGCCATGTTAGATTCCCCCACCACCTTGGGTTCGGCAACCCCATGGGATACCACTGCCAGCCTGTGCTCGGGGGCCCTGTTACATACGGCTGATGCCGTGACTGCCTGCCCCCCCTTGCCAGCATGATCCTCCTTGGGGTAGATCAGTCTGATAAGGGTGATGGGCAGCAGTGCAATGAGGAAGGAGAAGCCCCAGGTGGGCATGACGGGCTCCTGGAAGTGGCGGTTGTAGCAGACGTTGGTGCAGAAGGTCTGGGTCTCTGCCTTCTGGTCGGGGCCCCAGGCACAGGCCAGATCCTGCTGCACGCTCTCCCACGATGAACTGGCAAAGTACATGGCCAGCAGCCGCAGGCCCAGCAGAAAGAACCAGTGCTCCAAGCTCTGCCACTGCAGAGAGCCTGAAAGCGCTGACAGCACCGGCTGCAGCAGGTTCACCAGCGTAGAGATGATGATCATCTGCCAGGAGAAAGGCATGGAATAGAATGGAGTGGCACTGGGGGGACTGGCAACACAATCTGCATCCCACTCACTAGAAAAAGAGCATGCCACTAGTGGGCTTTTTTTCCTCTGGGCTTTCTTTCTTTCTTTCTTTCTGTCTGCCTGTGTCTGTGTCAGGGCTGCCACGCACACAGATACACCTCTGAGTGACATAATTTAGCCAACCTAAACCCCAGAGTAAACAGCACTAGTTCAACAACAGAAATCTTTTGTCCACCCAGCTACTGTTTCTGAGTGGTGTGGGTGCCCTACCAAGCCAGGAGAATCCCTCCTGTCAGCATCAGTTGTGTCGGCACTGAAGAGCTACAGCTGTAACAAGCTAGCCTTTCCAATGTAAACAAGTCCTTTGGAATTATAGATCTGAAGTCTAGAAGGGACCCTTGTCACCATCTAATTAGACTCCTGTATGAGGAAGGCAAGAAAGCTACCCTGAATTAATCCCCATTTCAACTTCTTTCTTTTCTTTCTTTCTTTCTTTCTTTAGCCCTCTTGTTCCTTTGATCCTCTATTTCACTCATTTTTCCCATTTTTATTGTAATCATTCATTAGGGCCCCATCCACAGACTCAGACCAAGAACAGGGAACCTATCACTCCAGGCACTGCACTGACTTTCCCTTTGAAGATCGAGGTCTGGCTCTGCCTTGCACTGAGGCTTCGTAGACACTCCTCCACCTCCAGATCCAGATCAGGGTACTCATCTCTCTGGGCACTGCACAGACACACTGTAAGGGACAGTCCCCGCCCCAAAGACCTACCAGTCTTTCTTTTTCATTTCTGTATTCAATTAGTTTCCACCTTGCTCCAGTTCCCAATATTGTTCCTATTTCTCCCTGACAACACCCCTCTCCCTTCATACCTTTTTTCTGATACTCTCTCCTGTCTCTGTCTTTGTCTCTCTTTTCTCTCCTGTATGCCGGGATCCTCTATCCCTCCGGGCTACAGGCTCCAAGCCTCAGGGAAGCCACAAACAGAAATGCCACATACATCACCAAGACTTCAACATCTTCCCACACACCTGACTCCCCACCCTTTCCCAGATCTGCTGGCGCAGGGTTTCTCTGCTCCACCTAGTCTGGGAGGGAATGCTGATGGGATAAATTCCAGGCGTCCTGCCCTAACTCCCACAGTGGAAGCAGAAGCCAGACATGCAGCATCCCAGCCAACTTCCTTTTCTGACATGGTAGACCCCATTGCCCAAAGAACCCAGGAGTCCAGTTCTGCCCCAACTACTATCATACTCCTTTCCCACAACCAAAGATAGAACCCAGGAGTCCTCTCTCCCCCCATACGCACTCTATCCTCTAGACCCCAGTCACCTTCCAGAGCTATGAATGGAAAATTGTAATCGTATTTATGAATAAAAGAGGGAAAATATGCTTATGTTTTCATTGACAAAGGAAAGCAACACAGTACACTCAACTCAATGGCTTTTCTTTGTCCCACCCCAAAGATGACCATATCTCAGTGCCAGGAAAGGAATCCCTGTATAAAATTCTTCACATCCCACCCCAGAGTTGGCTACATATCAGACCTGACTAATGATGAGTTTGCACAGATGTGGAGATTATCAGAAGGAGAGGGAGGCATTGCCTCCCCCGATTGGCTCCTTTGTGCCTTCCCACTGAGGTAGAGAGTGGCCACTGCCAGTGGCAGTATCTGGCTGTGGCCAGGGACCTGCAGTCACCAGCAGCAGCAATATCTGGCCCCGGTTGGGACCAAGGGATGCTGCCAGTGGCTGTATCCAGCCCTGGCCAGGGACTCAGAGCTGCCACCAGCAGCTCCAACCCACCCCAGCCAGGACCAAGGGCTGCCATGACTGGCAGGATCCAGCCCCAGCCGCTATCAAGGGCTGCCACTGCTGGTGGGATCCCACTCCAGTCAGGGACAAGGAGCCGCTACAGGCAGTGGGATCCAGAAAGGCTGCCAGTGGGAGCAGGATCCAGCCCCAGCCACAGAGGCAGGAGCCCAATATGATAAGGTGGGGGTGGGGAAGGGCAGATCTTTGGAGCTGCCTTCCCCAGGGCAAGCTCCATAATCTGTCCATGCACCTGGCACCATAACAGACAGCACCATGACTTCAAAGTGCTCCATTTCCACTGTCCCACAACATCACCCCCACCTTGCTCAGATTCAGCTATTCTTCGCCCATGAGCCAAGCTCTCCCCAAACAGCTATCCTGTCTGTGGCGATTGCAACATCACAATGTTGCAGACATAGGGGCTATTCAAAGGGTCTTCTACTGTAATATGACTGAGGCAGGGCTGGGTGGAGTTCTTCCCCACACTTCATTTGCCACAAAAAGTACTCTTTTGGGGCCACATGAGATCAGCTGTACTGGGTCAGACCAATGGTCCTTTTAGCCTGGAAACCTGTCTTACAACAATAGCCCATGCCAGGTGCTTAAAGAGAATAAAAAGAACAGGTGATCATCCAGTGAGCTGTCATCCATTCAAAACATGAAGCAAACAGAAGTTGGGACACTTCAGCGCATTTTTTTGCATCCCTCCCTATCCTGACTAACAGACATTGATGGACCTAAACTCAATGAACTTATATAGTTCTTCTTTGAAGCCTGTAATAGTCTTGACCTTCACAACATCCCCTAGCAACAAGTTGCACAGATTGACTGAACTGTATGAAGAAATACTTCCTTTAATTCATTTTAAACCTGCTGCCTATTAATTTAATTGGGTCACCACTAGTTCTTGTGTTATAAGAGGAACTAAGTAACACTTCCTTATTTACCTTCTCCAGGTCCATCATGATTTTATAGACCTCTGTCATACTTCCCTTACTCATTGCTTTTCAAGGTTGAAAAGTTCCAGTCTTGTTACTCTCTCCTCATATGGAAGCTTTTCCATACCCCTAATCATTTTAGTTGCCCTTTTCTGTATCTTTTCCAATTTCAACATATCTTTTTTTTGAGGTGGGGTGACTAGATCTGTGCACAGTATTCAAGATATGGATGCACCATGTATTTATGCGCTACTATCTATTCATTTGCTAATGATTGCCAATATTCTGCTAGCTTTTTTGACTGCACTGTGCACCAAACAGATGTTTTCAGGGAACTATCCACGATGACCCCAAGATCTCTTTCTTGTGTGGTGACAGCTAATTTATTACCCATTATTTTATATGTATGCTTGGGATGATGTTTTTCAATGTGCATTACTTTGCATTTATCAATACTGAATGTCAGTCATCCAGTTTTGTGAGATCCCTGTGTAACTCTTCACAGTCTGCTTTGGACTTAACTATCTTGAGTAGTTTGCTTTGGACTTAACTATCTTGAGTAGTTTTGTATGATCAGCAAATTTTGCTACCTCACTGCTTACCCCTTCTTCCAAATCATTTATGAATATCTTGCACAGTACTGATCCAAGGACAGTCTTCTTGGGACACTACAATGTACTTGCCAAGTTCCAAAGGGGCTGCCAGGTTAGTCTAGTTCAGCAAAAAAAGCAAGGAGGTCTGTGGCACTTAAAGACTAACAGATTTGTAAATAAAGAAATAATATAAATAATAATATAAAAACAAGCAAATAAATAAGTTTGACTTTAATTTGAACTAAACTTGACCTTATTAAATCAAATTAACAAAGTGGACTAAGTCAACTTAAAGTTAAGTCCACTTCATTAACTTGACCTAACTGCCCTTAGTTAGACCTTAATAAAGCCAAATTAAGGGTTGATCCCATGTTTACATCGTCCTTACTTCAAACTAAGGAGTCAAATTAAGACTTAGTTTGAACTAACAGGCAGTTCTTATTAATTTTGAATTAAGCTTTCATTAAGTCACATTAAGGAATTTCTTAATTCGACTTAATAAAAGTCTAGTGTATATAGGGACTAATTTAGTTCAGATTAAGCCTCCTTAATTTGACCTAAATTGCCAGTGTAGACATTGCCTTACTGACCCATGAGAGGATCTTCCCATTTACCCCATGACAGCTTACTTTGCTTTAAGAGCCTTTGGTGAGGAAGGGCCGGATGCCACTAGGGTCTCCAGTTGCAAGGGAGACCCAGGCTTCCGACCAGCCAGCTGGAAGCTTCCCCCAGGGTGGGAGTTTTAAAAACTCCCGCCCTGCGTATGCAAAGCATGCTCAGAGTAGCTGGAGGGGCAGCCAGGTGCCCCTGGCTCCAATGGCCAGGTAAGGAGGGGAAGAGACTATGGGAGGGAGTGTTGAGGATAGGGAGCCAGCAGGGAGGAGGGAGGGAGGGAGAACAGGCGGGCTGGCAGGAAGGGAACACGGGCAGGGGCTTCCCAGCTCTGCACAGGCCACATTCTGCCCTGCATGGGCCAGATTTGGAGTGCGGAGGCACCGTCTCTGTGCAGTAGCACCTCACTCAAAACAAGGGGCCACACACTTTATTTCCCCCTTAAAAAAGCTAGGAAACACTGCCATAAATCATAACTTTTTACTTTTTTTTTTAACCTTTTGCTGAGAAACACAGAATAATTTTTTAATCTCCCTTTCTAGTTCAGCCACTGAACTGAAACAGTGACAGCAATCCCTTGCCCAAGGTTTAGATCAGGGGCCTGCAACCTGCAGCTCCACAGTCGCATGCAGCTGTTTGGCCACCCCCTTGTGGCTCTGCCCCCCACTGCTATCAGGAGACCCTGCAGGAGGCTTGCTCCTGATTCTGGGCCCCCCAACCACTGGGGACCCTGCAGTCAGCCTTTGCCAGGCTCCAGACTGGGGAGGGGAGACCCTGGAAGGGATCCACTTCTGGGTCCAGGCTCCCCCTTCTCTCTGCCAGGGGGCCCTGTGGCAGGCTTCTTGGCCCAGCTGTCCCCACCTGGAAGCTACACCCATTGTGGCTCTCAAAAACTTGGTTATGGAGGGAATTTTAAAATATGGCTCCTCTTGTCTTTAGAGTTGCCAACCTGATTTAGACAGATATGATGGACAAATCAATGACTCCTACATTAATTGTTGCTATAGCTTTCCAGTCTCCTAGCTATAAGGCTCCTGGTGAAATAGGTGAGTGAGGAATTCTCCCTATACAAACTAACAGCAATGGATGTGATTAGTTCAAATCCCTAAGGCAAATAACAAGTCTTTTGACATGTCACCAGCTGGGGAAACAACCGCCAGATTGGTCTGGCCTGGTTCCAAGGCCTTAGTCGACAAATGACTTTGCAGCTGGATAAAATAACTGTCCTGGATGCAGGCAGAGACCAAGCAGAGACTTCAACCAGCCAACAGGGTGGTCTCAAGGGCTATGTCCACACGCAAAGGCTTATTTCAAAATAAGTCATTTCAAAATAAGTCATTTCAAAATAAAAGCCTTATTTAGAAATGACTTATTTTGAAATCATTTTTTTTTTATTTTAAAATAAGGGACACCCTGAAATCAGGGGTGTCGCTGGCACTGGGCACCCAGGGCACGTGCCCCAAATCCCAGCGCCAGTGCCCCAGACCTGGCGGGGCCACCCCTCTCCCAGTCTCCAGCCCAATCTGGCCGGAGATCTAGGGCCCAACCACCAGCAGCTGCGGCAGCCCCGGCAGGGAATCCAGGGCCAAGCCACCCGCAGCAGTGGTGGCCCCCTCCCTGGCCAGGGATGTGGGACCCAGCCGCCCGCGGCCGCTTCCATCCCCATCCCCGGCCGGGGATGCGGGGCCTAGCCGCCCGTGGCACCGCGGTGGCTTCCGGCCCTGTCCCCGGCCAGGAGGTGGGGGCTGCAGGCTGTGGATGGGGGCCAGGGGTGGGGCCTGGGCCCATGCCCTGGGTCCCTCCCTAGGGCAGTGACTCACCTGCCTGAACTCGAAATAGCATGCCCTGTGTATGGACATGCTATTTTGATTCAGCAGAGGGGCAGCATGGGAGGTCTGGCCTGTGAGGGGTTGGGGAACTGGCACCCCCCCCCACCACTCACAAGCAGCCAGGAGAGCCCCAGCCTGCACATTACCTGGCCGCTTCCAGGCAGCCAGGGGCTGGGGGAGCAGGGTGCCCAGCTGCAGCAGCCGGTGAAGCTGGCTTGGGTGCCTGCCATCCCCCCTGCGCTGGGCGAGGAGGAGCAGCGGGTTTCCCCCACTGCTTCCCCTTGCCTGGGGCGGAGGGGGTGGCGGGTGCCCCAGCTGGCTTCGCCCCCCGCTTCCCCTTGCTGGGGAAAGGCGGGGCGAAGGGGCTGAGGAACCCAACCGCCCCTGCTCCCAGCAAGGGGAAGTGGCAGGGGAAGCCGGCTGGGGCAGCCACTGCCCCGCCGCACTCCACTCAGCACCCTCGCCAGGGTGCTAATCCCTGGCCAGGATGCTAAGAGGGGGGTGGGAGTTCCTCCCAGGGTGCCATCTGCCCTGGGAGGAAGTTCAGACAGGTGATTTTGAAATAATGGTTATTTTGAGATCACCTGTCCAAACGGGGTTATTTCTAAATGACCCGTTTTGAAATAACCCTCATTTCTAAATGGATTGGGTTTTCCTTGACAGTGTCCACGATGAGACCTGCAAGGAGGAGGTCCCTATCCCAGTACCAAGGGCTACTGCCACAGCTCTGGAAATGGATGGGATGCCTATGGTAGAGGGAGGACAGTGGCAGCTGGTCACCTCTGGCAGTAGACGGTGCTCCACGCCTGCTCACATCCCACCATCCCTTGTGGTGAGGAACCGTTATGCGGTGCTGGACACGATGCAGGAGGTAGAGGAGATGCCATCCACCCCAAAGGCTGGTCAGATCACAGCCACCTCACCTAAGAGGAAGCGTAGGGTTGTGGTGATTGGGGACTCCCTCCTGAGAGGAACGGAGGCACCCATCTGTCATCCTGACAAGGCCTCTAGAGAGGTATGCTGCCTGCCAGGTGCCCGTATCCGTGATGTAACAGAGGGATTGACAAAAATCATCCGCCCCTCAGACTACTACCCCATGCTGCTTATCCATGTGGGTACCAATGATACTGCAAGAGGTGATCCTCAGCAGATCAAAGGTGACTTCAGGGCTCTGGGAGCGAGGGTGAAGGAGTTTGGAGCACAGGTGGTGTTCTCCTCGATCCTTCCAGTCAAGGCTAGAGGCCTGAGGAGAGAGAGATGTATCCTGGAGGTGAATGCCTGGCTGCGAAGATGGTGTCATCAGGAAGGATTTGGCTTCCTTGACCATGGAGTCCTGTTTCAGGACAGAGGATTGATAGGCAGAGATGGCCTTCACCTGTCCAAGAAGGGGAAGAGCATATTTGGGCACCGACTGGCTGACCTAGCGAGGAGGGCTTTAAACTAGGTTCATCGGGGGAAGGAGACCAAAGTCCACAGGTAAGTGAGAATGTGGGTGATCTGGGGGGAGGGATGGAACTTGGGGGGTGCTGGGACTGTAGCACCAGCAATAAAAGAGAAGGTAGTTGGAACATGGGGGGGAATCAAACAAATGTCTTAAGGGCTCTACTGAAGCCCCAATACGCGAGGAGAGTGGGGAAGGAGAACTCCTAGAAAAAATGCAAGGAGATTTATGTAATAGAATTGGAAATCAACATGACAAAATAGGGCAATCGGCCAGATATCTTAGGTGCCTATACACTAATGCGAGGAGCCTGGGAAATAAGCAAGAAGAATTGGTAATATTAGCGCAGACAGGGAACTATGATATTATAGGAATAACAGAGACGTGGTGGGATAGTCTGCACGACTGGAGTTCTGCCATGGATGGTTATAAACTGTTCAGGAAGGACAGGCAGGGAAGAAGAGGGGGAGGAGTAGTGTTATATGTAAAAGAGCTCTATGACTGCTCAGAGCTCCATTATGGAAGTGGAAGCGTGCCTGTAGAAAGTCTGTGGGTTACATTGAGAGGGGAAAGCAACAAGGAGGATGTTGCGGTGGGGGTCTGCTATAGACCACCAGACCAGAAGCAGGAGGTGGATGAGGTGTTCTATGGACAACTAGCGGAAGCTTCTAGATCATAGGCCCTGGTGCTGATGGGGGACTTCAATTACCCTGACATCTGCTGGGAGGCCAATACAGCAGTGCATGGGCAATCCAGGAGATTTTTAGAGAGTGTTGGGGACAACTTTCTAGTACAAATGCTAGAGGAACCAACTAGGGGCCTTGCACTGCTCGACTTGCTGCTCACAAACAGGGAAGAATTGATCAGGGACGTAGAGGTAAATGGCAAGCTAGGCAGTAGTGACCATGACATGGTTGAGTTCAGGATGCTGATTAAAGGAAGGAAGGAAAGAAGCAAAACAAAAACCCTGGACTTCAAAAAAGCAGATTTTGGCTCCCTCAGGGAACTGATGGGCAGGATCCCTTGGGAAGCTAATCTGAAGGGGAAAGGAGTCCAAGAGAGTTGGCTATATTTTAAAAAAAACTCTGCTAAGGGCACAGGAAGTTGCCATTCCAATTAGGAGAAAGAACAAACATGTGAGGCAGCCAGAATGGCTTAGCAGAGAACTCTGCTCTGAGCTTAAACATAAAAAGGAAGCTTATAGGAAGTGGAAGGTTGGTCAGATGTCCAAAAAGGCATATAAAGATATTGCTAGGGACTGCAGGGATAAAATCAGAAAGGCCAAAGGACAAATGGAGTTGCGGCTAGCGAGGGATGTAAAAGATAACAAGAAGGGGTTCTACAAGTATATTAGTAACAAAAAGAGGATCAGGGATGGTGTAGACCCCTTGCTGAATAGGGCAGGCATCCTTGTGACAGAGGATGAGGAAAAAGCTGAAGTGCTCAATGCATTTTTTTCTTCAGTTTTCACAGGCAGGGTCAGCTCCCAGCCCACTACCATGGGTGTGGCAGATGGGAGAGAAGAAGACAGGCCCTTGGTGATGGAAGGTCAGGTTAGGGACTGCTTAAAGAAGCTGCAAGTGCACAAGTCCATGGGGCCAGACGAACTGCATCCAAGGGTGCTAAGGGAATTGGCCGACGAAATAGCCACACCGCTGGCCGTTATCTTTCAAAACTCATGGAGAACGGGGGAGGTGCCAGAGGACTGGAAAAAAGCAAATGTAGTGCCTATTTTCAAGAAAGGGAAAAAGGAGGATCCAGGGAATTACAGACCAGTCAGCCTCACCTCAATCCCTGGAAAAATTATGGAGCAGATTCTCAAAGAATCCATCCTCACACACTTAGAGGAAAATAAAGTGATCAGGAACAGTCAGCATGGATTTACCAAGGGTAAATCATGCCTGACCAATCTCATTTCCTTCTATGAGCAGATGACTGGTTTTCTGGATGCGGGAAGCACCGTTGATGTGCTATACCTTGATTTTAGCAAGGCTTTTGATACAGTTTCCCACAGCATTCTCATTGGCAAATTAAGGAATTATGGTTTGGATAGGTGGACTATAAGGTGAATAGAGAACTGGCTAGATCAACGGTTTCAGCATGTAGGAATCAGTGGTTCCATGTCTAGCTGGCAACTGGTCACGAGTGGTGTGCCCCAGGGGTCGGTCCTGGGGCCAGTTCTGTTCAACATTTTCATCAATGATCTGGATGATGGAATAGACTGCACTCTCAGTAAGTTTGCGGATGACACCAAGCTGGGGGGAACAGTAGACACGTTGGAGGGCAAGGACAGGATTCAGGGAGACCTAGATAAATTGGAACAGTGGGCCAATAGAAACCTTATGAGATTCAATAAGGATAAGTGTAAAATCCTGCATTTGGGACCAAAAAACCCTATGCACTGCTACAGGCTGGGAAACATTCAGCTAAGTAGCAGCAGTGTAGAAAAGGACCTGGGGGTCATGGTGGATGGGAAGCTGGATATGAGTCAGCAGTGTGCTCTTGCTGCCAAAAAGGCCAATGGCATACTGGGCTGCATCAAAAGAAGTATTACCAGCAGATCAAGGGATGTGATCCTTCCCCTCTATTCTGCACTGGTGAGGCCACATCTAGAATACTGTGTTCAGTTTTGGGCTCCCCGCTACAAAAAGGACAGGGACATGCTAGAGAGAGTTCAGAGGAGGGCAACCAAAATTATTAAAGGGCTAGAGCACAAGCCCTATGAGGAAAGACTGGAAGCATTAGGCTTATTTAGTCTGCAGAAGAGAAGATTGAGGGGGGATTTGATAGCAACCTTCAACTACTTGAAGGGATGCTCTACGGAAGATGGAGCTCGACTGTTCTCGGTAGTAACGGAGGACAGAACGAGGAGCAATGGTCTCAAGTTGCGGTTAGGGAGGTCGAGGCTGGATATTAGGAAAAACTTTTTTACCAGGAGAGTGGTGAAGTCTTGGAATGAGCTGCCGAGGGATGTGGTGGAGTCTCCATCTTTAGAGGTGTTTAAGGCCCGGCTGGACAAAACCCTGACTGGGATGGTTTAAGTGGGAGTGGTCCTGCCTCTGGCAGGGGGTTGGACTAGATGACCTATGAGGTCCCTTCCAACCCTATGATTCTATGATTCTAATCCATTTCAAAACAATAGCTCTTATTTCGAAACAACGGAGCCCGTCATTTCAAAAGAAGAAAATGTCGTGTGGACTAAAACTTTTTTATTTTGAAATAAGCACTGTTATTTCGAAATAAAAAAGACATGTGGACATACCCAAGGATTTTAGACCTTGCAGGATCCCTGGGTGGACGATGGTGTCACCTGATGAGCTCAGGTCCAGGGGGAGACACAAGGATGCCAGCTCTCATCCCTTGCTAACTGGAAATCTTATGTGAGTGTCACTGAGGCTGCTGCAATTCCATGGCCTGGCTTTTAGAAAGAAAGTTCAAGGGAGAGATACAAGAATGGCAACAGGGTTAGAAAGGAGCCCTAAAAGTGAGGATGATTACAGGACCTCAGTCTGCTCAGCTGAACAGAGAGTATTAAAGGGGATTTCATCCTGGTGCCTACACGGGCATAGGGATTGGCTGATGCTCCTGCAATGCCACCAGTAAGCCCTAGAGCTGCCTCCAGGTCTCAGTGTGGAAAGTAAGCACCCCAGGAAGTAGAGTCCAAACAGCTCTTAGTGGCTTCACCCTGAAGTTCTCCAATTGGTCAAGCGCACAACACAGGAGAGCGCCCCAGAAAGCTATCAGGGTAACTACAGATATCTGGTATGTGGAGACTCCAGACCTTATCTGACCAGCCACCACTGACCCCAGACTGATGTCAACCTCAATTCTTGTTATTGAACCCCACTCTAGTGACTCCTCTGAGCCCTGCTCACTGTCGAGCATCCCTGATGTGTGACACACAGCCCTGCAGTGACCACTAGGCCAGACTAGAGATGCCCCAGTCCTTTACAATGGGAACAAAGCTTCAATAATTCACTCTTCAACCCAACCAGCAAAGTCTCATTAAATGCAACAACTGCAAGTTGCAACTAGACCAGTTCAGAGTGGAAATAAACCACCCCATGTTAGCAGGCAGGGGAATTAGCCATTGGAATAACCTGCCAGCAGGGCAACAGATAGTTCCTCACTGGCCATTTTTAGATCCAGAAGGGATGTTTTCTAAAAGCTCCACTTACAACAGGGATTAATTTGGGGCCATCGTGTGGCCTGGGGTGTATGGCAGCTCAGACTAGGTCAGGGGTCTGCAACAGCAGCTCAATGAGCCGCATGCAGCTCCCTGACTGCACCCTTGTGGCTTCCTGGCAATCCCCTCCAGGGAGCCAGGTGTGCAGTAGTTCTCCCCTCTCCCCGAACCAGCACAGGTGAGTACTGAGGCATGGGAAAGCAAAAAGGAACTGGGGGAGGGTGAAAAAGAAGGAAGGGGAAAGGTGAGGGACAGTAGAGGTGGGAGAGGGGCTAGATAGGTGGCTAGGTAAGAGGGGGATGCCTGCAGCCACCAATGACCCTGGTGCCAAGCTCATGCCCCCAGTGATGGCCTCATGGCTGCTCAGCCCTGGCTCAGGAGGGAGTTCTGGCCATTCCTGCCAGGCTGCCTTCACTTGGATTCGAGTGATCTGACCATGGCTGCCAGCCTCCTTGGCTCCTGGCCAAGCATCTCAGATGCTGTTGCTTGGCCAGGAGCCAAGGGGGCCAAGCATTTTTGCCATGGCTCCCCAAATCCTGTGGCTCAGGGCCACATACGGCAGCTGCAGCTGCGCAGCCCTCTTCAGTCAGGAATGTGGCTGCCTGCCCTTCCTCCGCCTAGGCTCCACATGGAGCAGCCACAGCAGAGCTACCCAGATCAGAGCAGGGGGAGCCAGCAGCTACAGTGAGGTTGCCTGATCCCAACTTAAGAGAACCGGGTGTTCTCTCTGCAGCTGCCAGCTCCCCTTGCCCTGATCTGGGTGGCTGCCCACCATCCTCCCTCCTGTCTGGTAAAGAACTACACCTGCAACAATCTGATACATATACAAAGGCTTTAGGTCTCCAATAATCTGATACATATACAGGTATCCATGATTTCATAAATATCAGCAAAACAAGAAATTAGGAAGCTTATTACATGACCACTATTAATAAAGCTCTGAGGAGAAAATAATTTAAATTATTCCAATCTTCTCATTTAATCTGTAAAAATAACAAAAATGTTACAAAATTAACGGTGGTTTACTCACCAGTAACGGTCCTTCTTCGAGATGGGCTGCTCGGATCCATTCAGTAATAGGTGTCTCCGTGCCGGAGCGCCGGATTGGTTGGAAAAAACTTGTCCTAGCCTGTCAGGAGAGAGCAGGCAGCCTACGCACCCCCGCACCACCCCATGGCTATATATACGGCCACTTCCTGACCCCTCCTCAGTTCCTTAGAGTCGCCAACTCCAGATGCGGGGATGGAGGGGAGGGACCTGAATGGATACAAGCAGCCCATCTTGAAGAAGGACGGTTACTAGTGAAGTAACCCACCATTTTTCTTCAAGAGCTGCTCGGATGCATTCAGTAATAGGTGACTACTAGCCATGCTGATGGATGGCAGGTGGAGTTGGGTCTTCCATCTTCAGCACAGCGACATGCCCCATATGGGAGAAGTACAGCAGCAAGAATCTAGCCAGAGTCAAGAGGTGAACGGGCCTTGACATGGCCCTGAAGAGTCAAGAACTGAGGGCCAACACAGGACAGAGGCAGGACCGGACCCGCCGAGACATATGAACATAAGCAGGTCGGAACAAGGTCACCATAACTGGAGTAAAGGACACAACGTGAACCTAGAGGGTTGCGTTAGATGTTCCCCATAGGTAGAAACATGAAATATGACGGACAGAATATAGTGTCTGGCCATGGGCCTTGCAGCATGGTCTCGTGGAAGAACGCTGGATGCCAACAAGTGCGGATTTAGCCATATTAGCCACATCCCACACGAGAACAAAGAAAGGGTGGAGATTACTCCCTGAACTGATCACCCCAAGGCCTTAGCTGGAACCACAGAATTATGAACTGATCTGGACGACTACTGGGTATGCAGGTAGCCATAGGAGAATAACCTTATCCCTTGGCCAGGTCACGACCAGACATAGCAGAGTCTGGTTGATGCAGGTGAGGGTGAAGATACATGGTTGTAGGGTGGGGCCCCGAGAATGACTGATAAGGCCCGCAAGATACTGAACAGCAGCATATAGAGGGCCAAGCTGAGCAGAACAGAGGGCCTACGGTATGCTAGCTATAAAACCAGGTAGTGCGCGAGCGCATGTTTTCAGCCGAATCAGGTACCAAGGACCAGGTTCTCACAGGAGAGAGGCTCCAGGACATAAGAGCCACAGAAAAGCAAGGTGGCCTGAAGCAGTGCTAGTTGGTCCTTATAAGGCCCGTGGTAGCAGGAGAACTCATGGGAAGGGCCCGCTCGGCCTATAATCTCGCAAGGTTTCGCATCACGAGAGCCCTCACGGGTGCGTGAGGGAGGGAGAAGAAGGATCGGGGATAGCACCAGCTATTATTTGGTCACCCCAACGTGGACCAATAGGTTCGCAGAAGTGCTGTGTAAGGTCACGGTCTCAAGCACCTATAGTGTTTCGAGGAGGGATAGTGCTACCACTCTGCCACATCAGTGTGGGCGCGAAGGAAAACTCAGTACAGGAATATCCAGAAAACCCGGATGCCGGGAAAGTTCATTTCCTACCAGCTAGGAAGTGAATCCACCACAGGGTGGCAACTGCAGTATTTCAAGGGTACTCTGGGGTTATAGGACCAAACAAAGTATTGTCCCCAGGCGAGAAGTCGGAAGGCGATTTGAGGGAGTACAATCCCTAAATTCCTGGATATTGCAGGAAATAGGCTCTAGCTTGATTCCCTCTGTCTATCACACCAGTGGACGGGCAGTGTATGTAAACGGTTCCTCAAGAATTGAGGAGGAACAGCAGTACTATCGGGCACCACTGACCGACGTGGGGTAACCCCATTGTAGAGTTATAGGTCTGCAATCAGACGTAGTGGGAAGGCCCCAAGAAACATAGGGCAGGAGCCGGGGGGGCATGCCCTGCCAGGGTACAAGACCGAGAGGCAGAAAAGGCAGCTACAAGTCCCTTGGGAAGGATCCCCTCTGCCTACATGTGGTTTCCTGCCCAGTATGACGGCTGGTGACGCAGAGGAGGGCGCTGCTGAGAGAAGGCCCAAAAGGGTGACCCCTCACTGTTCCCTTTATGTGGAGATGCAACTAGGTGTCCTCTCCTAGGTTCCCTATCTGGGGATTCAAGGAAGGTACACCTGGCCCCTGCTTATGAGCGAGGGCGTAAGGAGAATTGACCACAGCGTTTGTGAGATGGGCTTAGGACGAGGGTTCCTAGGGTAGGAACCCTGATCGTCACTGAGATCACCACGAGGTAAGGGTGTGGAGCTGTAGTTCCCATGAGGTAGGAGAGTGGGCTGGGGTGGGCCATTCACCTTGGCCCCCCTCGAAGGCTAAGATCCGCCCTGGCTAAGCGGATGTGTCCCCCTTGATGAGTAGGAGGTATTCTCGTCGAATTGGGGTTGGGGTCACAAAGGCTGGTACACGTTGAGCCGATGGTATGCGACCAGAGGTATCCCCCCTCCCCTTGACCCGGACTTGGGAAGGCCTACCTGAGGGAGGCATCAGGGTCACAGGCGCAGTCCTGTGTCCAGGAAGGCTTTGAATATACACGTCTCAGAGCCTCTGCAGCAGTGCTGGGGCTACTACAAGACGCGCCTCTTGTCCCAGGCAATAGTGTTGGCGTGGAAGACGTGGGGTTAGAGGTATGTCCAGGAAGGGAGAGGAGGGGAGAGGGGAAAGGGGCTCCATGGTTGTTCGAAGGAGTAGCTGCTTCAGGGGTGTGGGGCTAGACCACAGTACCTGGGTACCATCGGTGCAGGCAGGGGCGTCTTTATGTTGTCGGGGCCATGTCGCCCCAGATCAGAGGTCTGCTGATGCAGTAGCAAATGGGAAAAAAAGGGGGGGGAAGATGGTTCCCACCGAATCCCATTCCTTTTTCAAGGGGAAAAGGGTGTGTCGACCATCTACAATGTTGACGTCCTGATGTCTCTATGCCCGAGGTTCAAAAGTGGGGTGGCGGCAAGTTGGGTGGGCCCCTCCCTGTGGGAGAAGGGGGCAAAGACCCAGCCTTTGCAGCAGATGATGCGGTGGAAGGAAGCTCCCCTGTGGTCCTCCTATGGGAGAAAATGGGTGGGAATTCAGCGGAGGAAGGAAACTAAGTCGGAGGGGTGGGTCCATGGGGAAGCAGGCCAAAGTATATGGCCTCTCCCTGGGGATCTCGGGTGGTGCCCACCACCGATCGGGTTTCAGGGGGAAACAAAGCATCTCCCTCAAAGGGCAGGTTGAGGACCACCTGCTGTGCATTAGGGGGTGCTCTAGCCTCCCTAAGCCATGCCACTCTGTGGATGGTTACTGCCGAGGCCATGGTGCGAGAGCCTGTGTCCACCACATCACGTGCCGAAAGGAGGAGATCTTGAGAGATTACATTGCCTTCCTCCAGAAAGGCATCATACTCCTCTCTGGCCTCAGGTGGGAGCAAGCTTCTAAATTTTGCAAGTGACTCCCACACATCCAGCAAGTACCTGCTGGTTATAGCCTGGCTGTTTGCCACTCGCAGTTGGAAGGCCAATGAGGATCGAACTTTACGGCCCAACAGGTCTAGTTCCCTGGCTTTCCTGGTGGATGGGAGGGGGTTACTGGAGGGCTCCCCGGGGCCCATTGCCATCTGGACCACGTCCCTTGGGGGAACGGGGGGCCAACAAGAGAGGGAAAATCCAACTTGGACACCCGATATTTAATGCTCGCTGTGTCTGAGACCGGGCGAATAGAACTTGGACTCTGCCACCAGGAGCATGCAAGGTCCCATACACTTGGGTGGGGCGGAACTGCTAAGGGTTCCGTTGAGGCAAAGGCTGGCCTGAAGAGGTTATCGGGGGGAAGGCTCAAGGGCTGCACCTCCATGCCTAAATGGGCTGTAGCCCAGCACAACAAATCAAAATGCACTGACAGTTTTCCTGCGTAAGACCCCGGTTCCAGAGAGAGAGCGGTACTGGGAGCTCGCTGTGGTGGGGAAGGAGTTCCTTGAGGGGACCATTCCTGCGGCCTGAAATGGAAGGGTGATGGGGCCGATGTACGGTGCTGAGGCCATTTGGAACCCCTGGAAGGTCCTTCCACCAGGCTGGAAGCGGGGGAAGGGGACCGAGACTCCTGGGGCGGTACCAGCAACAACAGGGTAGTATCAGCCCCCACTGGAGTGGAAGACGGGGAGCTGTATGGTAAGGGCAAATGCCCCAGGTGGATCCAGGCCTTTGATATGAAGGCTGGTTTGCCCCTTCTGGTTGGGAGTAGGGCAGGGGGTCTCGGGAGTAGCAGGAGGGCTCGTGCAGCCTCCACTGCCTCCGGGGTGGATGGGACGAGGAGTAACTCCATTTGACCCCATGGCAAGTCCTCGCCCGGGAAGGCGGTCTGCCTGGGCGAGAGGACTCCCGCTCCTGCGGCACTTGGCTATGGCGAGCCTGAGGTGCCGAGGGTGAAATTGGCCGGTGCCAGGATGAGCTCGGCACCAGTGAGCCTGGACTGTACCAAGCCATTGGGGCTGGAGATGATGTGGAGCGGTGCCGGGGCGATTCCGGTACCGTTGGTGCCAGACTACCTGAGGATGACATCGAGTGGTGCCAAGGTGCTGGGGCACCGGGTAGGCACTGGGGTGTCAGAGTCAACATCAAGGTTGTGTGGCAGCAGCAGCAGCAGCTACTGTGGTGTGGTGCGGTGCTGCATAAGCTCCAGTGCCAAGCTGCACTCAGCACAGGGTTTGAACCCTGGCATGGTCGATGAGATGTTCCAGTCTAACAGTGGGAAACTCTTGTGGTGGAATTAAATCCAAGAAGAGATGGTCTCAGACAGTCAGCTGAAGAAAAGGACAGGCTGCTTGCAGTTCGCAAGGAGCGGACATTCCAATTCCGATGTGGAAGAAATGAAACTGAGGAGGGGTGGGGAGGCGGCCGTATGTATAGCCATGGGGTGGTGCAGGGAGTGAAGACTGCCTGCCCTCTCCTGATAGGCTAGGACAAGTTTCTTCCATCCAATCCGGCGCTCCAGCATGGAGACACCTATTACTGAATGCATCTGAGCAGCGCTTGAATAAGAAACATATTTTCTGTCTTATAAATATAGCAGACTTCAAAGTTCCATCAAATAATGGCTGTCCACCCTGGCCCCCAGACCCTGCCTGCTTCGCCCCCTCTGCACCCTGGTGTCGTGTCTGCAGGTGCCCAGCCCCCTGAAGTCAGGGCCAGGAGTTTTGGCTGCAGTAGCCCAGCCCATGTATCAGGGTCGGGTGTGCTGGCTGTTGCTGGCTGAGTCCAGCTCAGCACTTGGGGCCCCCAATGGTGTCCACAGCAGCTGGCACTGGGGTGAAGTGAAGGGGTTGGGGGACAGAAAAGGCAGGCCAGGGTGAGGGGATGTTGGGGGCAAACACAGTGAGGTGGATGCAAGGGGTGGTGAATGGTGGGGCAGGTGATTCTGGCAGGAGAGATGGTGGTCTTGCACCCTGAGGTCAAGCCAAATTTGTCTCCTCCCTCTGTCTCATGCCTCCCCAGCCTGTGCACTCCCCCACACAGGGCAGAAGTGTGGTGTTTTGGACTACCTAGGGTCATTGGGGTTGTCATAGTGATAAATGGGAGGGTCATTTAGGTGCTAGGGAAACCTGCCTGTCGGGTCTCAGTTCTCTTTCAATAAAGACTCCTTACACAGCTCTGAATATGCTGCCTCTCCTTATTGAATTATAATTTCCCCTAAAACTCTACAAGAAGAGAGTCCAGCACTACCCCTCAGCAGCCCTAGGCTGGGGGTATTTGTAGGGGCACTCAGGTCCCATGGCCCCACTGCTGGGCTGCAGGGGAGTTGCAACCTGGAGCCTATTATCTGTCCAGTATTTTACCTAGCAGTGCCCCTGGTAAGAGCTCTTAATCATGTATTCCACAGGCTCCTCTGTTTTCAGAGTCTGCCCCAAAGTCTCAACTTATCCTTGTTGTATCACATGAGTGTTCGATTTTAGACAAAGGTGTTTCATTGTAGTGCAATAAAGATAAGCAGCAGTAAAAACTGGCATTCAGTTCAAAATTAAACTGAAATTATACCAAGGGTCAAATGGCTTCAAAAATAGAGAAAAACTGAGGCTGAAGGATGAGGAATCAGAAGTGAATGGATTGAATTTTTCACATTTATATTCACCTTGTCTAGGTTCCCGTTATGTTTAATTTGCGATGAAAAACTGGCTAACAACAAAAAGTTGAATCTCAAGAGGCATTTTGCACACAAACATGCTTCATTTGCTGAGAAATATCCAACTAGAGATTTCAGGAAGAGGGCGATTGAGGAGCTACTGCACAATGTGAAGCAAAGCAAAAATAGCTTCTCACAATGGATGAAGACACCAAATAGCACTACTGCCATTAGCTTCTTGATAACCCAAATGATTGTGAAGCTAGGACATACATTCACAAATGGTGATTATATAAAGGAGTGCTTCATGGTAGGTGTAGTAACCCTTGGGGACGAAGGGGTTAACACTCTGGTCAGTGAGTCCCAGGACAACCAATAGGAACGAAGCACAGGTTTTTGAATTGGAACAGCAGCTTTGCCTGGTTCTGGTTGGATGCAGCAGAGCTCCTGGAAGGATCAGGAGGAGGCCAGAGGAAGAATCCAGTGACATCCTTACCAAGGAAAAGTTAAGTTTGTTACTGACCAGGCATGAGTAGAACAGGGAATGTTTATTTAGACATGGAAAGGGTATTTTCTTTGTTTTGGGCTTGGTTTTGGATTTCTCTGTTCTGAGCACATGTACCACCCCCCACCCCACCCCACCCCACCCCACCCCATCCCCTACCCTCTAACTACCTAAGTTAAATCCCAGAGAAGAAACTTTCTGTGTTTTTTATCTGTTCTTTTTGATTAAAGATGTTTACCTCTTAAGTAAGCTCTAGTTCTGTGTCCTGAAAGGCAAGAGGTTTGTGTGCATGTGCCTTAGACTGCACAGCCAGCTACTAAAAAAGGATTCTATTCCAGTTTCAGCTGATATTCCAGCTGTGGTTCAGTCACTCTTTGGAGAGAGGAATAAAAGTGATTGAGGATACCTCACAGGAAGGAATTCCCAAGTGCGCCTTCCTGGGTTTCAAGAGGGTTTTTTTGCATTTGGGTGGTGGCAGCGATACCACTCCAAGGCCAGGAATTGGAGGCTTTGGAGAGTTTCAAGATCAGGCTTTAAGGCCAGTGGCTTTTAAAGCCTGTTGCAGGCCCCCACCTTCTGCACTCAGAGTGCCAGGGTGGGGAAACAGCCTTGACAGTAGGAATAGAGAAATTGTTTGCAGATTCCCAAAACAAAAAAAAAGTCATTCAGAAACATAAAGATATGCCGTCGTCTGCAAAGACAGTTAGGGACTGATCAATTAAAATGACCACAGACGTTAGCAGCCAGCAGACCAGGGACATAAACTCAGCTCCAGCCTACTCAATAGCGTGTGATGAATCATGTGATATTGATGACACAGCACAGGTTGCCCTCTTCTACAGGTATCTGAATTCAGAGGATCCCCAGGAGGAACTCATTGAACTGTTGCCACTCAAAGAGCAGACTCAAGGAGAAGATATTTTTACATTAATTGTAGACCGTCTGAAGGCCAAAGAAATCAATACAAGACTGTAGCAGGTCAGTGGCTCTGCTAAGGCCCACACAGGGTTAAAAAGGTGTGGGCGAGTGGCAGCCAATCAGAGGGAGGCTGCTGGTATAAGAATAGGGCAGCAGAGTTAGTCAGGGTCAGTCTGCTGTGGGATCTGTAGAGGGAAGATTCTCCTTCTGGCAGGGTGGCTGAAGGAGCCAGCACCCTGAAAAGCTCTGAGTGGGAGCAGGTTTTGGAGCTGGCTGGAACCAGGGATCCTGAGGCAGCAGACAGCAGCAGTGGCTGGAGCAGCGGCCTGGTGGCAGGGAGCTGATGTTGGTGGGGCTTCAGTGGTGAGACTGTGTGTGGCTGGGGCTGTGGGGAAGTGGCCAAGAGGGTTGATGCAAGATTGTGGAAAGACTGGAGGGAGGTGGAGGCACATAGGGTCCCTGGGCTGGGGCCTGGAGAAGTGGGTGAGCCCAAGCCCCTCTCTGCTTCCCCCTCAGTGTGCCATGAGCAGCATGGGTGCCAGGGTTGGCACAGTCTCATGGGCCATAGAGTGTTTTAGTGGCTGGGACAAAACTGAGCTAAGCCATAGACTGCTTTAGTGGCTGTTGCCCTGAAGGGGTGGACCAGTGGGCTTAGCTTGGAGGGCTAAGGTCCCAGGACTGGACTCAGGAGGAGTCCAAATGTGGAAAGGTGGAGGACAGGCCACCTGGAGTTGGACCACTTGAGCAAAATTCCCCAGAAACACCCCCAGGATGCACCCTGCAGGTGGGTTGAGTGCAGTGCCTGCTTACAAAGGCACATGGTCTCTGTTGTGACTGATGGGGGGCTGAGTATGAGAGGGACATAAGGGGTTTATGACTGTACTGCAGAAAATGTTGAATCAAAAGGTGATTGTTTTGCTCTATAGTCCACCATGAGGCCCTTCGCCCACAAACATTTCCACCGGAGATCATGGAAGTGATGACCCTGGCTGTGCAAATTATCAACAAAATAATGGCTAAAGGACTGAACCATCAACAATTCTGAACTTCTGGAAGAGGTGAAGTCTCAATATTCTTGTGAAGCAACAGGGAGAGAATCATAGAATCATAGAATCTAAATGGCCAAACTCTGGCCTGCGTGTAAAGTACTGTTTGAGCAAAAATAAAGCCATATTAATGACCTTGTCCTCCAGAAGACCCAGCAGCTGCAAAACCCCCTAATACCGGTTCAAGCTGACCAAGGCCAAGGGAAAGGGGAAGTGCAACAGCTGGAACAGCTTGTTTTCTGGACAAATAAGATAAGTAAATCCCAGGTGAGTGAGATACAGGCTACACCAGTGTGGTTTTGTCAATAAAAAGACAAGACAAACACCTGGACATTTCAGAGGAGTGGTAGGTGAAGAGCCTGCTACGTCACCGAGGGTCCAGCTAGCCTAAGGCACTCCCTGTCTTCCACAACGGAAGGCATGATACCCCTCGCTTGGCCAGCTAGGGAGGAGACAGTCCATCACTATGTTCGTTCAATGGTCCATAGGGTATCTGTTCTTCTCTGATTTAGGCTTTTGTCTAGGAGTCACTGGGCTGGACAGTCTAAGCTAACATTGGGAACTTAACATGGGTTCCTTAAGGTAGCAGTCCCTCAGTGCCCCTAATCTGTTGTGAACAGATACTTGAACAGCTGCTAAAGACCTTCCGGAGGGCAATGTCAAGATGTGGTAAATATTGTGTATTTGTGTTTGTCTTTGATGTGTCTTATAAAGTTCTGTGTCTCTAACCTTCTCCCACAATCCAAAAAGGGTACTCTAGTGTCAGGCTTGTCCTGGCAGCCAGGAGCTGGACCCCTCGGAGTCCATGCTTGAAAGTCCTGGGTAGTGCATTTGCCTTTCACACATGGAATGTGAACCTTCTTTTCTATCATAGAATTAAGTTTACTTTGCAGGAGGTATGCTAAGAAACAGTATATGGTACTAACCAAGACTGGGGTGAAGAGTTCGCTTCAGGACTAGGTACTGGGGTAGGAATAGGTATTGTTAGTGTTATCATATTATACTTCCTGTTTGTTGGATTATTAATTTGTACCTGAAAAATTTTGCAATGCCTTAGAGAAATAGAATTATTCTAATTGTTATAATTGTGGCACTTAACAAGTTCCTTTTTCACTTAGTTGATAAGAGTTCTTGTATTAAGACTTCACACTTATAGTTAAACCACTTCAGCTAGTGGCCTTCTTATATAATTACAATAAAAGTTACATAAATAGTGCTTAACCCTAAAAAGTGGTTTGGTCTCTTGATCAGGGGCCACTCTCACAATCACTGGGGAATTTGCCCCCCACCTCCTTCACCCTTAACAATTCTGACCCACTCTCATACAATAAGGTTGTAGTAATGCTGGGGAGAAAGGAGTTAACACCCTGGTCAGTGACTCCCAGGGGAGTCAATAGGAACAAAGTACAGGTTTTTGAATTGGAGCAGCAGCCTTGCCTGTTCCTGTTTGGTGGTAGCAGAGCTCCTGGAAGGGTCAGGAGGAGGCCAGGTAGAAAGGCCTGAAGAAGGATCCAGCGACATTCTTGCCAAAGATAAGCTCAGTTTGTAACTGACCAGGTGTGAGTAGAACAGGGAATGCTTAACTAGACGTGGTCAGGGTATTTCTTTGTTTTTTTTTCATTTGTTTTTAATTTCTTTGTGCTGAGCATATGTACCCCCTCCCACTACCCTCTAACTATCTAAGCTAAATCCCAGAGAAGCAACTGTTTCTCAACTGTCTGATTTCCAGCTGATATTCCAGCTAGGGTTCAATCTCTTTCCTGAGGGAGGAATAAAAGTGATTGAAGATACCTCATAGGAGGGAATTCCCAAGTGTGTCTTCCTGGGTTTTCAAGAGGCTTTTGCATTTGGGTGCTGGTGGCAATTACACTCCAAGGCCAAGAAACTGGCAGCCTTGAAGAATTTTAAGAGTAGGCTTTAAGGCCAGTGGGTTTTAAGGCCTGTTGCAGGTCCCCACTTTCTGCACTCAGAGTGGGGAAACAGCTTTTGACAATGGTGCATTGGCTGTAAAGGACAAAGGTTCTGATGCAATTTGCTGCCTGTCTTGAAGTAAAGCTTTTTTTCGATATCTAGAATGCATGGGACTTGAAGATTCTCTGTGGCTGCAGAAATTTTACTTCATGGTTGACATCACCTCACGTTTAAATGACCTCAACAGAAAGCTGCAAGGAAGGGGAAAAACAACTATCACTTTGGAAGAAGTACTGTCGCTTGAGCAAAAACTAAGTCTGTTTGGGAGACCTAGAAACTTGCTCGCTGGTTCATTTCCCATTGCTGAAACAATTCAAAGAGCAGAACAATGAGTGATAAGTATCTCAGATGTGATTCTAAACATACGACAATTGTTTGCTGTGCAGTTTCAGGAGCTCAGAGAAGAGGGCAACTTAAATATTTATTTTGAGCCACTTTAATGATGACACATCTACACTCAACTTTTCTGCTTTTGTGGGAGTGAAGCAACCCAATTTGGGGCTGGAATTGGTTGATACATGGACCAAGGAGGTGTGGACTTCAAAATTCAGTGTCTTTGTGGCAGATATTGAAAATCTAGTGCAAGGCAGTTCTAGAAGCTGGGCACTTGTGCTTTCCAGCCAAAGGGGAGGGTGGGGGGAGAGACAACTAATTTACATGGGCTTTATATTTGCATGAGCACAATAAGGTATTAGCATAGTCCCACTAGGTGCAGGGCATGATGGTAAAATGTATGTGGGGTGACTTGATCACAAATCTGTCAATACATGTAACTGAGGCAAATGAAATATTCTCTCTTTCATAGTATGTTACCCTTTTGGTTGTATAAACTCTGCTTTTTCTACTTAGTGGCTAGCACTGCTGCTTAACATGCAGAAGGTCCTGGGTTCAATTCTCAGGGGGTTGGACTTGATGATCTCATGAGGTCCCTTCCAGCCCTATGATTTGATTTGTATTTGATTTGTACTTGGTGGAAAAGTCACCAACAGCAACAGAGACCTGGAAACAGCGGGTTACTTAACAGTAACTGTCCTCCTTCAAGATGGGCTGCTCGGATTCATTCAGTAATAGGTGTATCTGTGCCACAGCGCACAATTGGTCAGAACTTTTTGCCCTAGCCTGTCAAAAGAGGGCTGGCAGTCACTGCCCCCCCACGCCACCTTGTGGCTATATATGTGGCCGCTGCCTGGCCCCTCCCCAGTTCCTAGGAGTTGCCAACTCTGAATGGAGGGAGGGTTGTGAATGAATCCGAGCAGCCCATCTCAAAGAAGGACAGTTACTGGTAAGTAATCCACTGTTCTTCTTCAAGCACTACTCGGGTACATTCAGTAATAGGTGACTGCTAGCCATGCTGACGGATGGTGGATGGAGTTGGCTCTTCCACCCTCAGCACAGCATTGCACCAACACTGGTAGTTGCCCAATGAGTAAGGTCCTTGGAGGGTCTGAAGTGTTGACCTAAGGACCATGCTCCAGGCAAGAACGATCCGGAATGGCAGGATCTAACCCAGTGGAGGATCGGAGGCCAAGTTTGCCAGAGCACTAACTAATGTGCAAGGGCAGACCAGCCTGAGGTCACCATGCTCTAAGATTTGAGACAAGATGCATTGTGGCTATGACCAAGGAATGCATCATCAAGAAGAGTACCTGAAAAAGTATTGGAAGAGAGATGCTGAGGCCAGAGATTTGGGTGTTCTGGCAGTAGCACATGATGGCACAATACTTGTAGAGGAATGTAAGGGATCTTGGAGCCGTCAGACTGGCAGTGGTGGATATCAGACACTACAAGGAGAGGGAAGGAGAATCCCATCCTCTCCCAGTCTGGTAGAGTGAAGCACAGGTAGACCAGGGACCAGAGGAGACTATGTGAATTTGGCATGCTTCATGTCCCACAGCAGGGGTGACATTGCAAGGACTGAGGTAGGGAGGACCTAGGAGAGAATACCTCCTCCTAGTTCTCCGGAGAAAACACCAGAGCTTGGAGGTAATAAGTGACAGCCTCCTACAACACCAGATGCAAGTGGTGTACTCGAACCAGTATGAGAGAGACGGGTGCTTAGCCTACGCTACAGCACTACACAAGTTAGCCATAGGTGAGGCATCAAATGGGCCTGAAGAATATTATCCAAGCCCTGTATATCCTACTAATGGCACTGTGACGCTCCTTCTTTTTTTTTTTTTTTTTTTTTTTCCTGAAGTGAGCTGTCAATACCCATAGCATTGCACTGATACTAGGGGATGGTATTAGTATTAGTATTATTTCCCTCGTTGTTGTTGTTGGTGTTTTTTCCAATTTGGTGGCTAGCAAGTGGCCACCAGGACAGCTGGAAGGAATGCAGGCCAAGAGCTGTTGTAGCTAAGGCCAAAGCCCGAGTCTTCAGCTCATGTGCCTAGAGGACCCCGGGTGCCGGTCCCCACTGCCAACAAGTATCATTTTCACCCTCAGCATGCATGATCTTGCAGCACACAAAGACCACCACATTCTGGCCCCAGCCTTAGGATGGATGGAGCGCAGGGGGTGCGCCTTCTGGGTTTAAGATTCTCTGTGAAGAGGGAACCATGAAGAGGATCTCGGGGGATCTATGAGAGAAGGAAGGGAATCCTTCCCTTATCAGAAGTGGAGCAAGTGTGTGTAGCCCAGTGGGTCAGACCAGCCCTCCCCTTCAAGACAGTTTTCAGTATATCTGTTGTGAGTTCCAGTGTTCCCTCTAAGCTGATGATGCAGCTGAGTAAGTTGTGGATGCAGCTGAGCAAGTTCCCTGCTGTTCCCTGACCTGAGGCGGGACCCTTCCCTGCAGTCTGTCTGCTCCCTAAGTGCATCCACAACTTGCTCAATTGCAACATCACCTTAGAGGGAATATTGTATGGGGTTCTGAAATTTCCTTTGAATCATTCTGTATTGGCCTGTCAGAAAAATTATACTCCCATGCAAAATATTTCTTCCATACTCTAACTAGTCATCACTTTACTTTTTGAAACATCATTACTAGCCCTTTTAATATTACCCCAGCAGGGATTCAGCAAAGATAATTTTCTTATGTCCAGTCCTCTTTTGAAATTCACTAAGTTGTTTGACTCACAAATATATTAAGTCAATGAGTTCCAAGGATTATCTACATGTGTAAACAATATCCATTTTAAAACTAATTTTGTTTTAACTCCTAGTCCCCTTAGTCTCATATTGAAGACAAAGGTGACCAGAAGCAATCAACTAGACTTTTTTTGTACCATGCCTCATTCTCTCATATTCCTCTCTACAGTCATTTATTTTATGAAATTCCCTATTGAGGGGAAAATCCAAACCTCTGTGCTTGAATCGAAGAACAAAGTTAAATACAAAGATGTAATGAGTGAAGTTTTAAAAAATGTTCAGTGTTGGCCTAATACTGCGCTCTTACATGAGAGTTTTACAGTTAATTCCAATGGGAGTAGTTCAGCCAATTCTAAGCATTTTTGACAATCCTAGCCAAAATATACATCAACTGATAATGCAAGCCACAGATGAGTATATAAAGAAAGCATGCTGTCAGTGAATGCCCTGCGCCATGCCAAGCTGTAATATGTCAAGCTTAATTCTTGTGAGGACAACAGTGTGTTTCACTGCAATGTAGACACACAGTGCACCAGTTAGAACTGTGGGGGGAAAAAAAAAAAAAAAAAAAACCAGAGAGCAGTATTTCAGTAGGGCATGGATTGACTCTTTTTTTTTTTTTTTTTTAACTGAGGGGGGTGTGCAGGTAGAGACGGTAATGAAAGTCCCAGACCATCTGTAGCTACACAAAATGAACTATCAAAAAAATTAAGAATATGTGTTAGGTACTTAAAGTTTGTATTCTCTTTTATCAGATCAAATAAGTCCCCATGGTCTCAGTAAAAAAAACAAACAAGGAGTCCTGTGGCACTTAAAGGCTAACAAATATATTTATTGCTTGAGGTTTTCCTAGGAGAAAATCCCACTTTGTCAGATGCTTTGAAGATGGGGGATCTTCCTCCCATTATCTTCAAAGCATCTGACAAAGTGGGATTTTCTGCCAAGAAAGCTCATGCAATAAATATATTTGTTAGCCTTTAAGTGCCACAGGACTCCTTGTTTGTTTGTTTTACTGAACTAGACTAACACAGCTGCTCCTTTGGATGTTGGCCCATTGCCCCTGTGTTATCTGCTTCAAAACATTAGCAAATGGTGTCAGAAGCTATTAAAAACTGAGTGGCCCTAGAAGCAAAAATACAGTACATTGCAGAACAAACTCCTAGAGTTTGAACTGAGTAAACAAGAGATTGGTACTGGAGAAAATACCACTGCAAATAGAAAAGGGCTTAAAACCATCCTACCTGGCTGTACAGAGAACTACAAAGTGCAAAAAAAACTTCCACTGTGTTGGAAAGAACTTGATTTTACCTTCCATGCAAGCTAAGTGATGGGAAGTCCTAAGCAAAGAAGCTGCAAGCAGCTAGAAAGCATTTCTTTCTCTAATATCAGTGTCTTCTGCCAGTCTATCAATGAAATTAGCATTATTCAAGAAAGATCAGCTCATGAAATGATATGTGATGCTAGTTATCTTGCACAGCGGTTTGATGAAACCACTGATGTAGCAACTTTAGTATGGTTCATGATTTTTATCTGGTCTATGCCCAAAACCAAAGTGGTAGAAAAACTTTTTTTTGCTGCAAAGAGTTACCAGTCTGCTGAGAGTGATTTCCTCGCCTCAAATTCCCTGAGCTATATCAAATGTGTTGGGATGCATAGCAATAGAGTGACACCCCTCCCCCCCAACTCCTTCCCCAACCGCCTTGCCCCCACAGCTGGCTCCCTCTGCTCCCCCCTATGTTCTAGACCCTCCTGCCCCACCGTCACCAGCATCCTCCAGTTCCTGGGGTGTTCCTGACCCTGCTGCCCCACTGCCACTGGTGGATCCCTCCACTCCCCCACCTGGTTCAAGTCCCTCCTGCGCCACCGCTGCCGGCATCCTCCAGTCTTCCATGTATTCCTGTAAACCACACCCCTCCCTGCTACTGGTTTCCCTGTAGTGTGGTCCCCGCTTCTGCCTCTACCACCCGACCCACTTCTCCCTCCCTGTAGCACCCCTCCCAGAAGTTTCCTGGTGGTGCAATCCCCAGCTTCTGCCTTCCCCAACCCCTTTTTTCCTCCATAAGACCCTTCCCCCACTTGATGGCAGGCAGCTCCCTCCCTGAGTGCATGCTCAGGGTGGGAGATTTTAAACTCTCCCAACCCCAGCCACCAGGCATGGTGCTGGGAAGAATGTGTCCAGGGCCTGCGGCTGCCGGGCCTGCGGCTGCCAGACCTGCGCAGGGGTCAGTGTTGCCTGTGCAGGTGAGCAGCAGCTGCTGTGCCAGCACCCACCAGCGCAGCTTACAGGGAACATTGGTTATGAGCCCTTGTTATTTTTCTGCTATTGTTGTTATCATCATTAGTATTTACCAAGGAGGACAGTCTCTACCTGGGGTCAGCTAGTTCTGCAAAATTTGGGTCTCTGCTTGGAATTTCAGGGTGGTGTTGATGTGAGGCTCCATTGAGTGTGGAGGAACCTAGCAGTCGCTTAGGACCAGAGCTTAGTATGCCAAGTGGCAGCTGCTAAGGGTGATCTTCAGATGGTAGGGGGGGAGAGAGAGTTGTACCTGATGGAACTCCTAAAAGAGGACACCCGAAGCTAGCCTAGGGTTAAGTGTGGCACCACGGTTGCCCTCAGGGGGTGAGCTACCGGAAGGACACCTTTGAATAGACATCTCTGAAAAATAATGTTTGGGCCCATACTTGTGCCACATCCACAGAATCGGTCTCTGATCCATTGGTGAGACTGACTCCCGCGATGGGGTTAAAGGGGAAGGCAGGTGGTCTGAAATTCCCAACCTTCAGCCGGAGAAGGAGGGAGGAGGGAGGGGTGGGTCCAGTTAGTATTAGGTTTGCTGTGGCAGTGGGTGGAACCCAGGTATGCTTGGAACAGCCCTAGTGCTCATTGAGTGACTTATAGAATCATAGGGTTGGAAGGGACCCCACAAGGTCATCTAGTCCAACCCCCTGCCAAAAGAAGCAGGACCACTCCCATTAGATCATCCCAGTCAGTGTTTTGTCCAGCTGGGACTTGAACACCTCCAGAGATGGAGATTCCACCACCTCCCTAGGCAACTTATTCCACTGCTTCACCACTCGCCTAGTAAGGAAGTTTTTCCTAATATCCAGCCTGGACCGCCCCAGCTGTAACTTGAAACCATTGCTTCTCGTTCTGCCCTCTGTACCGAGAACAGTCGAGCTCCCTCCTCCTTGGAGCAACCCTTCAAGTAGTTGAAGGTTGCTATCAAATCCCCCCTCAGTCTTCTCTTCTGCAGGCTAAATAAGCCTAGTTCCTTCAGTCTTTCTTCATAGGGCTTGTGCTCCAGCCCTTTGATCATTTTGGTTGCCCTCCTCTGGACTCTCTCTAATTTGTCCATGTCCTTTTTGTAGTGGGGAGCCCAAAACTGGACACAGTATTCCAGATGTGGCCTCACTAGTGCAGAATAGAGGGGAATGATCACATCCCTCGATCTGCTGGTAACACTTCTTCTGATGCAGCCCAGTATGCCATTGGCCTTTTTGGCAGCAAGAGCACACTGCTGACTCATATCCAGCTTCCCATCCACCATGACTCCCAGGTCCTTTTCTCCAGTGCTGCTATTTAGCTGATCACTCCCCAGCCTGTAGCAGTACATGGGGTTTTTTCGTCCCAAGTGCAGGATTTTACACTTATCCTTGTTGAACCTCATGAGATTCCTCTTGGCCCACTGCTCCAGTTTGTCTAGGTCTCCCTGAATCCTGTCTCTGCCCTCTAGGGTGTCTACCGTTCCCCCCAGTTTGGTATCATCTGCAAACTTACTAAGTGTACAATCTATCCCATCATCCAGATCATTAATGAAAACATTGAACAGAACTGGCCCCAGGACCGACCCCTGGGGCACGCCACTTGTTACTGCCTGCCAACTTGACATGGAGCCATTGATTCCTACACGCTGAAACCGTTGTTCTAGCCAGTTTTCTATCCACCTTACAGTCCATGCATCTAACCCATACTTCCTTAATTTGCCAATGAGAATGCTGTGGGAAACCGTATCAAAAGCCTTGCTAAAGTCAAGGTATATGACATCAACGGCTCTTCCCGCATCCACAAATCCAGTCATCTCATCATAGAAGGCGATGAGGTTGGTCAGGCATGATTTACCCTTGGTAAATCCATGCTGACTGTTCCTGATTACTCTATTTTCCTCCAAGTGTTTCAGGATGGATTCTTTGAGAAGCTGCTCCATGATTTTTCCAGGGATTGAGGTGAGGCTGACAGGTCTGTAATTCCCTGGATCGTCCTTTTTGCCTTTCTTGAAGATAGGTACTATATTTGCTTTTTTCCAGTCCTCTGGCACCTCCCCTGTTCGCCACGAGTTTTCAAAGATAATGGCCAACGGTACTGCTATCTCATCAGCCAGCTCCCTCAGCACCCTCGGATGCAGTTCATCCGGCCCCATGGACTTGTGCACATCTAGTTTCTTTAAGCAGTCCCTAACCTGACCTACTGTCACCAAGGGCCTCTCTTCTTCTCCCCAGTCCCCCGTACCTAGTGTAGTGGGCTGGGAGCTGACCTTGCTTGTGAAAACTGAAGTAAAAAAAGCATTGAGGACTTCAGCTTTTTCCTCATCCTCTGTCACGAGGATGCCTGCCCCATTCAGTAAGGGACCTACACCATCCCTGATCCTCTTCTTGTTATTGATATACTTGTAGAACCCCTTCCTGTTATCCTTCACATCCCTTGCTAGTCGCAACTCCATTTGTCCTTTGGCCTTTCTGATTTTATCCCTGCAGTCCCGAGCAATGTCTTTATATGCCTCCTTAGTCATCTGTCCTAGCTTCCACTTCCTGTAAGCGTCCTTTTTATGCTTCAGCTCAGTGCAGAGCTCTCTGTTAAGCCACAGTGGGCGCCTTCCACATTTGCTGTGCTTTCTCCTTATCGGAATTGTATCTTCCTGTGCCCTTAGCAGGGTTTCTTTAAAATGCACCCAACTCTCTTGGACACCTTTCCCCTTCAGATCAGCCTCCCAAGGGATCCTGCCCATCAGTTCCCTGAGGGAGACAAAATCTGCTTTTCTGAAGTCCAGGGTCTGTGTTTTGCTTCTTTCCTTCTTTCCTTTAATCATCAACTTGAACTCAATCATTTCATGGTCACTGCTACCCAGGCTGCCATTGACCTCTACTTCCCTGATAAATTCTTCTCTATTTGTGAGCAGCAGATCGAGAGGCGCAAGGCCCCTCGTTGGTTGCTCCAGCATTTGTACCAGGAAGTTGTCCTCAACACTCTCCAGAAACTTCCTGGATTGCCTGTGCACTGCTGTATTGGCCTTCCAGCAGATGTCAGGGTAATTGAAGTCCCCCATGAGAACCAGGGCCTGTGCTCTAGAAACTTCTGTTAGTTGTACACAGAATGCCTCATCCACTTCCTCCTTCTGATCTGGTGGTCTGTAGCAGACACCTACCACAACATCCCCCTTGTTGCTCTCCCCTCTAAACTTAACCCACAGACTTTCAACTGGCTTGTTTCCACTTTCATAATGGAGCTCTGAGCAGTCATAGAGCTCCTTTACATATAGTGCTACTCCTCCCCCTTTCCTTCCCTGCCTGTCCTTCCTGAATAGTCTATACCCATCTATTGCAGAGCTCCAGTCATGCAAACTATTCCACCACGTCTCTGTTATCCCAATCATGTCATAGTTCTTTGTCTGCGCTAGTGCTACCAATTCCTCCTGCTTGTTTCCCAGGCTCCTTGCATTTGTGTATAGGCACCTAAGATACCCAGCTGATTGCCCTACTTTCCCATTTTGACATTCAATTCTATTGTATCTACCTCCCTGGATTTTCTTTTGGTGTTGACCTCCCCCACCTGCCTCAGGCATTAGGGCTTCATTAGAGCATCTAAGAAAGTTATTTGATTCCCCCCGCATGTTCCAATTATCCTCTCTTCTATCCCTGGAGTTACAGTCCCGGCACCCCCCAAGTTCCATCCCATCCCCCTGGTCTCCCACATAGTCACTTACCTGTGGGCTTTGGTCTCCTTCCCCCTTCAGACCTAGTTTAAAGCCCTACTCACTAGGTCAGCCAGTTTGCGTCCAAATACGTTCTTCCCCTTCCTCGAAAGATGGAGTCCATCTCTGCCTAGCAGTCCTTCTTCCTGAAACAGCAACCCATGGTCGAGGAAGCCAAAGCCCTCCTGACGACACCATCTTCGCAGCCAAACGTTCATCTCCAGGATGCATCTGTCTCTGCTCAGGCCTCTACCCTTGACCGGAAGAATCGAGGAGAACACCACCTGTGCTCCAAACTCCTTCACCCGCGCTCCCAGAGCCCTGAAGTCACCTTTGATCTGCCGAGGATCACCTCTCGCAGTATCATTGGTTCCTACATGGATGAGAAGCATAGGGTAGTAGTCAGAGGGGCGGATGATTCTCGACAATCCCTCCGTAACGTCTCGGATGCGGGCACCTGGCAGGCAGCATACCTCTCGAGAGATCTTGTCAGGGCGACAGACGGGTGCCTCCGTCCCCCTCAGAAGTGAGTCCCCAACCACCACAACTCTACGTTTCCTCCTAGCTGTGGTGGCTGTGATCCTCCCAGCCTCGGGGGTGCATGGCCTCTCCTCTTCGACCTCCTTCACCGTCTCTAGCACCGCATAACGATTCTTCACCACAACAGAGGGTGGGTTTTGGGCAGGGGTGGAGCACTGCCTACCGCCAGAGGTAACCAGCTGCCAGTGTCCTCCCCCTGCCACAGGCTCCCCATCCAGCTCCAGTGTTGTGGCAGTAGTCTCTGGTACCTGGTCAGTGCCCTCCATCTTGCACTTCTCCTCGTGGATGCTGTCGAGGAACTTCTCCAGGGTGTGGATACTCCTAAGCCGAGACACCTCCTCCTGTAACTCTCCCACCTGCCTCCTGAGAGATTCCACCAGCAGGCACCTGTCACATCGATTCATCTCCCCAGCCTGATCGTTGGTGACAGGGAACTGCAGGCTGCAGTCCCTGCAAGTCCACACCAGGGTCTGGGTAGAGATATCTATGGTCAGGATGTCTGTCTGGCTACAGGCACAGGTAGAAGAGACAGAAGGGGCGCTGGCAGCGGTGCGGCTCCTCTTCACCATCGTGGTGTCACAAACTCCTCCCCAAACTCCCTCTCAAACTCCCCTGTTTGCTGTCCCCTGTTTGCAAGCTCCCTCTGGTCGCTCAGCCACTGGCTTTTAAAGCCTTCTCTGCCTAGGTCAGGCCTGGCCCCTTGTTAAACACACAGGGGAAGGCTGATCACAAGGCTGATTGAGGCTGGTGCACAAAGGTGATCAGGGAACAATGGTGCAAGCAGCCCCCACCCACAGTAAGAAACAACTAACAGGAGTCAGCTGTAAGGGAAAAGTCAAACAGACAAACACACACAGTTAGCAAACCCTCACCCAAGCACACTCTGTCCCTTGCTGCTTTCAGCTAGGGGATCGCCTTCACCTCCTTCTCGGGGCTTCACAAACTCCTTCCCTCTCAAACTCCCCTGTTTGCTGTCCCCTGTTCGCAAGCTCCCTCTGGTCGCTCAGCCACTGGCTTTTTTTTTTTTTTTTTTTTTAAGTCACCTCTGTTGACATGCGACTCCCCCCAGAGAGCTAGGGATAGGATGTGGTCATGGGGGCCAAAGCAGTGTTCAGGCCACAGTATTCAAGGGGGAAGTGTTTCCCTTTTACATTAAGTAGCTCCTTTTTCCGTACTGAGAAGGGGAAGCAGAGTGACAGAGTAGGGGCTCCACCCCGGTGAAGCCCCTCTCAAAAGTGCTCACCAAACTATCAACCTGCTAATGGAAGTGAATGCGGGTATTTCTCTAATAGAGTCACAAGCAACTGACCAAACGCATGTGTCTAGTGAACAAACTCCAAAATTTGTGTCCTGTACTTGATGGGGCAGGGCCTGGTTAGCCTGCCCCATGGACTCAGAGAGGGTTGAAGCACCACCAAACTAGTAAAACATAGCTTAGGTCCCTGGCTGGGGATCGTTGGAGCGTGAGCTATCGTGCTTGGTGGCCTAAAGAAAACAGTGTGAACGGGCGAGTAAGGGAAATTGAGGGTCTCCACTGAACCATACTGGTAGGAACACCTTGGGGCCTTGACTGAGTATCATTTGAGCACCAGTTAATTTGTGCTCAGTCACCTGAAGGAAAATTGGCTTGAGCAGCGAGTAAGGGAGACTGAGGAGTTCCACCCAACCCTGCGGACAGGGAGAGGCACACCCTCCAGTGAACAGGAGGGGAGGGGGAGTGAGAAGGGAGGATCCATCTCACAGGAGGGTCTCCTGGATGTCTAGTTCGAGAAGCGTAAGGAGCTAAACCTTACCCAAAGGAGAGTGTGTGAATGTCTCCTGGGCACAGGAAGAGCACCAATGGGGAAACTCACCATCTACCTCAGGGTGGGTTGAGGAAAGGTGTTATCCCCACTGATGTTTGCAGGATGTCCTTATTGTCACACTATGCACTCCAAAGGGAGTAGGGGAAGCACCACATGAGGAAGTAGGGGCTTTCCTGCATGCCAAGGGGTCAACAGGATATAATGGCGTAGCAGTCCTTTGAGCTGGAGTTGAACCAGCTACCTAAGGATTGTCAGGGAGATTAGATCTACAGTCCTTCACTCTGCCAGCTATGCTATCAGAGGGAGGCCCAGATCACAGAAGGAATTGGATTTCCTCTGGTTATTGCAAGTATTTAGAGAGAGAGAAAGTATGTAGAAGGGCCTGGGTTAGATGGTGGCCCTGCCTGAAAGGAGAACTGTCCCTCAGCTCATAGGAAGGGTCCCAAGTCAATGGGCATCCCTTGAGGTTGACGTTCTCAAGAGAGGTGTTTTGACACCTAGCCTGGCTGGTTGTGAATAATTACCCCTGGTTGGGAGGTCAGCGCCTCCCCCCCCCCCGGGATTGTGGGGGTGGAACTGGAATGGAGGGGTCCCTAAACTGGGTTTAGAACTGGGTGGGAGTTAACTCCTCCCCATTGGCTAGTGGAGGGGAGGGTCAGACTCAGCTGTTGTACCCAACAGGGTCAGGGGAGGTGGGAGAGGCCCCAAGGGAAGGAGACCCAGATATATTACCTCCCCCTGAGGGTCACGGGCTGTACCCAGAACGGTATCGGTCTCAGGCAGGAAGAGGGTATCACCACCAAAGGGGAGGTAAAGAACCACCTGTTGGGAGACCTGGGGCACTCTAGCTTCCTGTAGCCAAGCCACACATTGCAGGGTCACAGCCGAGGCCAAAGTGCAGGTGACTGTGTCTACAGCATCCCATGCAGATAAAAGATGCCACTTGTGGTGCATCCAGACCAGGGATGCTATCTTCCCCTCCAAGGAAGGCATCATATTCTTCCCTCACCTCTTGTGGAAGTAGATGCCTAAACTTGTTTATTGACTCCCAAACGTCCAACATATATCTGCCCACTAGGGCCTGGTAATTAGCAACACATAACTGGAAGGCTGAGGGGAATATACCTTCCAGCCTAGTAGCTCTAACTCCCTAGCATCCCTCGATGTTGGAAGAGGGTCACAGAGAACTCGTCCTGGAGCTAAGGCCGCTTCTACCACCACTCGAGATGGGACTGAGTGGTGGGTAAGCAAGGGGAACTCTGATCCCAGGACTCAGTATTTAAAGCCTGCCATAGCTGACACTGGAGAGAGAGAGCCAGATTCTGCCAACAAGACGAGGCTTCCCAAATGCTCAGGTGGAGGGGAACCATGACAGGTTCTGCTGATGTGAACACCAGTCCGAATAAAGTATCGGTGGGCCCTTCAAGGGATTGGACCTCCATCCCCATATGGGCAGAGACATGGCGCAGAAGGTCAAAATGCACTGAGAGGTACTTCGTGTAGAAGCACAGTACTGGGTTTAAAGCTCTAGCCGGTGCTGACTGAATCAGCGTCGAAGTGGGCACAGTGGTCTCTTAGGGGGACAATTCATGGGGTTGGTACTAGAATAGCAACAGCGGCGAAACTCAGCAACGGGGTCATTTAGTCCCTCTTGAGCCCCCTTTCCCTGCGCTGGAAGGGGGGGAAGCACCTCAGGACCTTGGGGACAGCAACGTAATACGGTGCCAGGGAGAGGGCTCAACGGTACTGGGACTTAGAGGGGTGGTAGGTTCTGGTGCCGGGGAACCCAGCACCGACACCGGAGATGGCATTCAGTGCCACTTGTGGTGCATGCAGACCTTTGAAATGAAGGCTGGCTTACCCCTTCCAACTGGTACCAGAGCGGGTGGGATAGGCAGTAGGAGGAGCGCCTTCGCTGCCTCAAATGCCTCAGGAGTTGTAGGGAGCAGTACCAATCCTCCCTGCCCGATCCTGTGGAGAATCCCCTGTGGGGGACCCAGAGTGGTGCCAATGCCTCGGTACCGTCACCAGTGCCGAGCTGGTCTTGCACTCCCTGGGGGGACAGTGCCAGGATGGCTCCGGTGCCGAGCCAACATGCAGTGTCATACGGGACCCCAAGGCCTCAGGAATAGGCTGCCGCACTTGCCCTGGGGCCAATGCATGGCACCTTTGCTCCCTGTCCTTGATTGTCCTAGGCTTAAACGACAAGCAGATGAAGCAAGCAGTGACCAGATGGCTTTCGCTCAGGCAGCAGAGGCACTTCTCATGGGGATCATTCTGTGGGAAGGCCTTGCTGCATACAGCACAGGGTTTAAACCCCGGCACGGCGGACAGCAAAGGAGCGTGATGTCAATGCTCTGGCTCAAGGGAGAGAACCCTCTTCAGTAGTACTAGGTCCACAAATAGGTGCTCCCAGTCGAACAAAAGGCTCATACACAGTGAATGATGAAGAGACAGGCCGCTTGCAAGGGCAAGGAGCGGCCTGTTCCACAACCGACACTGAGGCAGACAAAATGGACCTGGGGAGGGGCCAGGTGGCGGCCACATATATAGCCACGGGGTGGCGTGGGAGGCAGTGGCCGCCAGCCCTCTTTTGACAGGTTAGGGCAAAAAGTTCTGACCAATTGTGTGCTGTGGCATGGATACACCTATTACTGATTGTATCCAAGCAGTGCTCAGAGAAGAAGAGTAAGTGACACTCTGTTTTCAGCTTTGTGAAGGGGTAAAAAAAGGGGTGAGAGAGATGCGTGAGGCACTGCCTCACCCCTTCATCACTGTTAAAGGATAGATTGAAATGGCTGGTTTCTTGTGGAGCCTTTCTGTAGTTATTTTGATCAAAGGATCTGTGTGCAGTGTCCTGAGGTTAAAAGCTGAAATCATTGAGGACTAAGATCTTCTAAGAGCTTGAACTCACCTGTGGGTGGTGCTGGCAGACAGCAGGTGGAGGCAGCAAATGGTTTGAGCGACCAGTAGGTGGGTGCTGGTAGACAGCAGGTAGAGCCAGCAGGCAGTGCAAGTGACCAGCAGAGGATGTAAGTGACCAGTAGGTGGTGCTGGCGGATGACAGGCAGAGTCAGTGGGCAGTGCAAGTGGCCAGCAGAGGGCCTGGGGAGCGTGAGTGACCAATAGGTGGTGCTGGCAAACAGCTGATGTAAGGGACATTATCCACATACACTGGAGGGCAGTGAGTTCTGTTTTGGGTTTTGTGTGAATCCTCTTCTGCACTGATTTTCAAATCAGTGCTGGTTTTGCTATTGTCTATGTATTCTTTTATGCTACTATTAAAAGTCCTGTGTACTACACTCAGACTTTGGCTTGCAAGTGGGGAAGCATTATCCCTCTAGGGTGCCCAGGAAACTGCAACATTTCCCTGGAAACAGGGTGGTGGCTTAAGCCAATTGGTGTGGTAACGTTTTTTGGAACCCATAGATACAGAACCTGGCCCTTGCTCTGCCATCTCACCCTGGAAGAAGGGTTGTGCTAGAAAGACAAGTCTACCCTGGCACTAAAGCACAGGTGGAAAGAAATGCACAGTCTCCGCAAACAGGATCAGCTTGTGTTTGACATGTGGAATTCCTTACCAGACAGCTACAGCAACCTGAAGAGAGATGCATTTGGCATTCTTTCCATTTTTGAATCAACATACCTATGTGAACAAGTGTTCTCAAGGATGAATTACATCAAAAGCAAACTTCAAAGCCAACTGAACAATGAGTTTACAGTCCTGCTTGAAAATGAGGAAGGCATCATACAGGCCTCATATTCAACAGCTCTGCAAAGAACTGAACTGGTAAGTTTACTGGAGATTCTTAAGGATTTTTTAAAATAACTGTACTGAAGGTTTCATAGACACAAAAGAGTAAAACCACAGTTTCATTGGTGTGAATTCACATTCATGAAAATATTTCTACTTCGAGCTCTGCTCAAATCATTCAGTTACAGGTGTCTACGTACCACAGCGCACGGTAGCTCGGAAAGTCTCTAGCGTTAGCCTGTCAGGTCAGGGCGCACGGCCAACGCCCCCTCCATGCCGCGACCGTGGCTATATAGGTGACTGTGACCCTGACCCTCCCAGTTCCTTTTTCCGCCATCAGTGACGGTTAGGATCAGCATTATCTTGTGAAATGCAAGTGCCTGTCTTTCGTGCAAAACTTGAAACGCCAGGTTTCAAGCCGTGCTTAGGATGCTGCAAGGCTTTTCTGATGGGCGACCCGCACGAGAAATGCCTCGCCTGCCTGGGTGAGTCCCACCTCGCGGCAGAGTGCTCCATTTGCTGATCATTCAAGCGAAGGACTTGGCTGGAAAGAGAGCACTGTCGCCTCTCAATTTCGGGGAATGGAGCCACTCCACCCAAAGGTGGCCGAGCCACCAGCACTCCGCCAAACCCTCCATCGGCCTGGGCTAGGGATCCCAGCCGATCACCAGTACCGGGCTCGAAATCTCGGCATGCTACTGTATCACCTTGGCACTGACCTCGCCAGTCCTCCGGTAGCCTCTCAGCCACCCCAAGTAGGGCACCAGCTCAGGCACTAACCCTCCAAGGGCATTCAAACCCAGCCCCATTGCAGAAGAGGAAAAAGCGGACCATAGCAGCACCGCCCCCCTTGGCATCGCTGGACACGGTACCGCCCCTTGCGATACCACCGCTAAGCCCGGTACCGCCATCAAGTCCGGTACCACTGGACCCAGCGCCATCACCGATACCGCCGTTTCCAGTGCCGTCACTTCTGGTACCGTCGGACTTGGCACCAACAACACCCACGCCAGTACCGGTACCGGTACCGTCGCGTGCCTCTTCATCCTTCTCCAACCTGATACTGTGAACCCTGGCACTGGGGCCAAGTACTGCGTCTCTGCCTCATCGTTCCTCCAAAGAACTCTTGGTACGGGACTGCTGGATGTGGGGGGGAGGTCATCCAGATCATCCTCTGAAGACCCTTTTCTTCCCACCCACCAGGAGAAGCGTCTGAGAAAGCGGCTTCGAAAGAGCTCTGTATCACTGAGCTCAAGGGGAATGTGCACATCGGGAGAAGTCTTTGCTCCCCCAATGGCTTCTATGCTGCCAACGAGGTCAGCAAACAATGAGTAGACCCTCGACTAGCTGAACACAACGGCAGACAATACTTCTTTCTGTTATGCTCGATCGCCGTACCAAAGTCCTCAGATTTCTCCGACGACGAGCCAGACCCTGATTCTACTCAACATAGCAGATCAAGGGCTCAAGCATCCCCGTCACCCGATGAGCACCTAATAGACATGTCCACCAACCACAAGGAAGATCCCTGCATTGAGCAGGACCTCTTCCACCGCATGGCAGCAAATCTGAAGCTGGGGGTGATCTAAGTGGAAGATGATTCCCTCTTCGACACATGCCGTAGAACCCCGCTGGCTAAGGTCGTGATTCCCCTACACTCTAGAGTGTTTTGTATTGTCCAAGAACGCTGGTAAACGCCTTCCTCGATTCTGCTAGTGTCCAAAGTGGCAGACAAGAAATACTCTGTCTCCCTGGAAGGATTCCCCTTCCTATTCCACCATCCAGCCCCAGGATCCCTGGTGGTCAACGCGGTCAACCAAAGGGAGAGACAGGGCCAGCCGAGCTTCATGCCCAAGAACAGAGAGGCAAGGAAGCTTGACTTATTAGGCAGGAAAATTTACTCCTCTGCCACCCTACAGCTACGTATCTCAAACCACTCAGCCCTGATGACGCACTACGTCTTCAGCTTGTGGGAGGCTCTGAGAAATCTCCGTTCAGCCATCTCCAAGGAGCACCTGAGAGACGTCGAGGCAATGCTGGCCGAAGGAGAGAGCATCCAGGGATGCGCTCGCGGCAACCTGGGATGCAGTAGATACAGCAGCACGCATAATAGCATACACAGTCGTTATGCACTGTTTGACCTGGCTCCAAAACTCTGGCCTTTCCACACAGATGCAACAGATTATCCAGGACCTTCCATTCGAAGGTCCTGACCTCTTCGCATCTTCCACAGACGCGAAGCTACATGGTATGAAGGACTCGAGAGCTACACTTCGGTCTCTTGGAATTTACACTCCTCAACCCGTTAAGCGCTCCTTGAGGTTGCATCAGCAGCTACAGCAACAGTTACAGCAACTGAAACAGCAGCTGCAACTGCAGACCCAGCTCCCGAGATCCCTCCAGTTTCCCCAGTGTCATTTTGGAGACTTGGACAAAGACAAGAGCCAATCAGCTAAAGGGGGTAAGCTGAGTGCCTCACAGTCTGGATGGCGTGGACAGGGTTCAGACTGCTCTTCAGGCCATAAGCAGCATTTTTCACGGTCCCTCAGAGGGCAGCGCTCCAGAACCTCTGTTCTCCCCCCACCGCCTCTGCCACTTCGCCCCACGGTGGACCCATGTCACGTCAGACCAGTGGGTCCTCGACACAGTGGCAAAAGGATACCGCATCCAGTTCCTTTCAATTCTTCAGGACAGGAAATCACCCCCTCCCACAATACCAGAAAACCCAGACCTGCTGGGCAGGCTCGAGGTCGAATGCCAGAAGCTACTCTCCCTCAGAGCCATAGAAAAGGTTCCCAGAAGAGAGCATGGCAAAAGGTTTTACTCCTGCTACTTCCTAGTCCCCAAGCCCAACAGGGACCTACGACCCATTTTAGACCTCAGAGCACTCAACAAAAACATAAAAAGAATAAAATTCCTCATGGTTTCCCTGACCCAGATTCTCCCCTCCCTGTCCCTAGGAGTCTGGTTCACAGCCCTTAACATAAAGGACGCTTACTTCCACATAGCCATTCGACCCCATCACAGACATTTTCTCAGGTTATCATTAGCTCCTCCCCTTCAGGTTATCATTAGCTCCCAGAGTGTTCACAAAATGCGTTGCATCAGTCGCAGCTTTCCTACACAGGAAGGGTATAAGAATCTACCCGTACCTAGATGATTGGCTCATAGTGGGCAAGTCAAGTCGACAGGTACAAAACCATGTCAACCTGAGAGTGAACCTGTGTGAGTTCCTGGGCTTCCACATAAACTCAGAGAAGTCCAAGCTTTGCTCAGGACATAGAATTCATCAGGGCAAGTTTAAATGCCCGACAGGGCACCACATCCTTCCCCGTCAAGAGTTCAGTCCATCTGCACCATCATCATGGAGCTCCAGGCGCCCAGGCTGACCACAGCACGCCAGTGCATGCAGCTCTTGGGACACATGGCAGCGGCCACCTCAGTAATCTGAACAGCCCTCCTGCAGATGAGACCGTTCCAGCTCTGGTTCACCACGAGCTTTGGACCAGGAAGGGACCACCTGGACAAGGGACTCTCAGTCCTTCAATATGCCCTGGAGTCCCTCCACATCTGGAAGGACCTCGACTTTACAATGGGAGAAATTCCGCTCAGGGAGTCCAAGCCCTCAGTGACCCTGATAACGGAAGAGTCCGACTTGGGCTCGGGAGCCCACCTGTCGGGGGGCCTCTCCACACAAGGTGTTTAGAACCCCAAGGACAGACTCCTCCACATAAATGTGAAGGAGCTCAGGGCTATCAGACTGGCCTGCATGACCTTCCTAGACCAGATCCAAGGCAGTGTGGTCCAGATCCTCTCAGACAATACAATGGCCGTGTTCTACATGAACCATCAAGGGGGAGTCCGCTCCTCGGCTCTATGCGAGGAAGCAACCAAGCTCTGTCAACTAGCGATAGACTATCACTTCCCACTGACTGCCTCCCACCTAGCCGGGGTAGACAATGGCACAGTGGACTCACTCAGCAGGAAACCCCTTGCAAATCATGAGTGTTCCCTCCACAATTAGTTTTCTCCCTGCTGACAAATAGATGGGGAACCCCGCAGATTGCCCTCTTCACCACGGGGCAGAACCGCAAATGTCCCTGGTTCTGCTCCCTTTGGGGTCGGGAGGAGAGTTCTCTCAGTGATGCCTTCCTCCTCATTTGGTCGGGGGCCCTAATGTATGCCTTTCCTCCAGGCCGCCTGATCCACTGGGTGCTACTGAAGGTCCTCACGGATGAGGCACACATCATTCTGATAGCCCCGGACTGGCCCAGACAACACTGGTTTCCCCTCCTACAGCACATATCCGTGAGGACCACACTTCACCTCCCACGGTGGGCGGACCTCCTGACAGAGGACTCGGGCTGCCTTCGGCACCCAAACCTGGGACTCCTGCACCTGACAGCCTGGATGCTCTCTGGCTCAGCGAGCCAGAGATGCGCTTCTAAGATAAGGTTAAAAAGGTCCTGGTTGGTAGCAGGAAACCCTCCACCAGGTCCACCTACATGGCAAAATGGAACCACTTTTCCACTTGGTGCCATTACAAAGACATAGACCCTACCTCCGCACCAATTCAGGCAACTTTAGACTACCTTCTTGATTTAAGAGAGAAAGGCCTATCCCTGTCCTCATTAAAAGTCCACTTGGCGGCAATTTCGGCCTTTCACCAAAGAGTAGATGGGGCTCCACTCTTTTCACACCTCCATCTGTCATAGATTCCTGAAAGGGGTGGAAAAACTTTTTCCCCACACCCAGAAACCCACTCCTCAGTGGTATTTGAACGTTGTGCTACAGGTTCTGACAGAACCGCCTTATGAGCCCTTGGACTCAGCCACCCTGCTTGTACTGTCCTGAAAGGAGGGTTTCCTGGTAGCAATACCTCGGCCAGAAGGGTCTCAGAGTTACGAGCCTTGTCCTCTGAGCCTCCATATACAGTTTTCTTCCCAGACAAGGTGGTCCTTCATCACCACGCCTTGTTCTTGCCCAAGTTTGCCACCCCGTTCCACATGAATCAAGAAATCTGCCTGCCGGTCTTCTATCCAGACCCTCAGGTGACAGAAAACCAGAGACAGTGGCACACCCTGGATGTGAGGAGAGTGCTCCTAATCTATGTCGAGTGCACACGATCTTTCTGCAAGACCTCCCAATTGTTTGTAGTGATCGGTGAACACATGAGAGGCTCTCCGCTATCCTCTCAGTGCATCTCCAAATGGATTGTGAACTGCATTAAAGACTGCTATGGAAGGTCAAACACACCTCTCCCAGAGACAGTGAGAGCCCACTCTACCAGAGCTCAGGCGTCTTCTACGGCCTTCCTCGCTAAGGTTCCAATCCAAGAGATCTGGCAGGGCTGCTACATGGTCGTCGATTCATACCTTCACAACGCTCTACACCATTGCCCAACAGGCTAGAGATGATGCCGCTGTGGGCAGAGCTGTACTCAGTGTGGTTAGACTATAACTCCTCCCACCATTCTTGGGTACGGCTAGCAGTCACCTGTAACTGAATGATGTGAGCAGCGGTCGAAGGAGAACAGTTGGTTACTCACCAGTAACTGTCCTTTGAGATGGGCTGCTCACATATATTCAGGTCCCTCCCACCATCCCCGCTAACGGAGTTGGCAAAGGTATATGGGACTGGGAGAGTCAGGGTCACGGTCACCTATATAGCCGCAGTTGCGGCGTGGAGGGGCCATTGGCCGTGTGCCCTGACCTGACAGGCTAACGCTAAAGACTTTCCAAGCTACCATGCGCTGTGGCACGTAGACACCTGTAACTGAATGTATGTGAGCAGCCCATCTCGAAGGACGCTTACTGGTATGTAACCAACCGTTTTTTAGAATCAATACCTAATTATTCCTATTTGTACTGTACATGTGACTGATTCCCTAAGAGGGAGGAACACAAGCAAGAGACAGAGGGCAAGAAGAAGCATCATGCAATGGAGGATTGAGTCATAACACACATCATACACTATTAAAATGTTTGTATGTAAATTGTTTAACATCATTAAACAGTGTTTATTAATATGCATTTCTGTATTATTCAGTTTCTTAACCAGGAGGCTACCCACTGCAGGTCTCAAAACACTTGGTTATTGAAGGAATTTTTTAAAATGGTTCTTATCTTTTGGGTTGCTGACCCCTGGACTAGGTGGTCATGGGGGTTCCACTGGACTGCTAATTTATGTCTCAGCCAGTGCTGGGGCTGAGATTCTATTCATAAAGCTCAGAGGTGGGCATAGAGGAAGGAACCAACAGAAGCAGGTGGGACCCTCCAGCACCAATCAACTGAAGGCATATTGGATGGAGAATGGGGCGGTTCCTCCTTAAATGAGCTGGTTGTGGTTTGCTTCATGAGCAGCCCCAATTGCTCACGTCTGCTTCCATAAAAGGAAAGCCCAGCTGCATACATCTTTATGGGACAGCAGTGCCTTCTTGGTGCCCAGAGCTTGTGGGTGAGTTCACATCACTCATTCTAGTAATACAGCAGGGGCCCCTGCTTCTGGGGGTAGGTTGTTTGGGAGGCTTCCCCTAAGGGACAATCTCAACCCTGCAGGATAACAGCACTTGATGTTCTATCCTCTTGACAGCTCTCAGCTTTCAGGATGAGGAAAGAAATTACAACCTAGAGTGGCTTTGATAGGAAGGGTTGCTAGACCCTACTCCACTACAGAGAACCCAGGAGTCCTGGCTCTCAGTCTCCCTGCCACACTCTAACCTACCCGACCCCACACCCCTTCCAAAGCTGGGTACAATTCCAGGAATAACACCTGATGAGTGGGTTTCTATTGGGACATCTGGGTCCTAAATCACATCCTGTTCTCTAGACTTTAAATTGGGATATGAAGATATGGGCAGAACAGGTAGGCAGGTTTTACTGGCAGAATAAAGAAAAGACCAAACATCCAACACAACAGCACACAATTGTTTCTCTGTTCCACTCGAGAGATGGTTGCATCTGAAGTCAGGTAAGGATCCCTGTATGACCATCCACACCCCACCCCAGAGGTAACCACAAGTCAGTGCCAGGCCAGGCATCCTGTAAAACATGCTAACTTTCAAACACCACCTTCCATCAATTTCCAAATTTCAGGGAACATTACCAGCTTCACTGGGTGTAGCCCTACAGAACTGGGGAAATCAGGAAAGCTTGAGGGGGGAAGGAACCATTTTCAGCTCCTCTGGTAACAACATCAGTAGCTTCACCCAGCTCTGCAATTTGCCTCTAGATGAAAGCACCATTTGTGGGTAGAAATGAGCATGTTCTAGTCAAACAGCCCAGCCCAGCCCAGCTGTGCCCACAGTGCAAAAGTGAGTGCCAGGTTTGGTGCATGGAGTCACTGAACTGCCAGGCAGACAGCAGGGAAATAAATTAACAACCAATGAGACAGGCTGACCTATTTACATATCTACATACAGTGCAGAAAGCAAGGGATAAGGAGCCCCCTACCTGCAGGGGAGACAGTGGGACCCTGATATGAGAGGAGGAAGAAGAGGGGGACACAGGCAGGGCCTGGCATGAGGAGCTGGGGAAAACTTGAAGAGCAGCAAAGTGCAAACCTGCCACCTAACATCCTCTTAGCAAAGAATGAGGAGTGACCACATCTCAAGTGCCAGGAGAGGGGCCCTGTGTACCCAGCCCCCATGTCCCACCCCAGCACTAAGCAAGGGGTGCCCATATAAAGGGCTGCCCCTCACCCCTTGTGTACAAGTCCCCTTTCCCACCCCACCTACCATGCTTGGCATCCTCCCCCACTTCTGCTCTGTCCACTCCCCCCCCTGCTGCCTTCCACTCCCTCCCTTCCCCCACCTTCACCCTCCAGCCCCCTCCCTCCAGCCCCCTACACTCTTCACTACCTCCCTCCCAGTCCCCTCTTAGCACCCTCCCCGCCTCTGCCCCTATTTCCTGCATCTCCATACCACACCCTTCCCAGCACCCCTCCTCCCTTCCCCTTCCTTCCCAGCTAACCCCTCCATGGACCCCCCTACCCCACCAGACCTCCCTCTCCACCCTGGTCTTTCCACACACTCTGCAGCACTCCTTCTCACCCCCACCCTCCCCACAGCCCTCCCTCCCCCCCACATTTGCCCCTCCCCCTTCCACAGCCCCCTCCACTCCTCCCACAGCCTCTGCTTCCTCACCACAGCCCCCCGTGCACCCCCCACACTTTGCACAGCACCCTCCTCCCCTGGCTCCCTGCTGCCGCTGGCAACAGGCCCCGCTCCTGAGCTCCAGGATCCCGTAGCCCACACATGCCGCCATGTTGATGCAAGCGGTGAAGGCCAGGGTGGCCAGTGCCATGTACTTGTCGGCTCGTCCTGGGAGGGTGCATTCCAGCTCTGAGGGGCAGGCTGGGCTCTTTGGCTTGCAGCGGAAGGAAGTTGCTGACATGGCCGGCATCTGCACGGCCAGCACAGCCCACAGGAAACTCAGCTCTGTGGCCAGCAGCAGCCCCACGCACAGGCCAAAGAGGATGTGGCGCCATGGCTCATCAGCAGTTGGCGTGTATTGGTCATGGGGCTTGGGGCAGTTGGTCACATTGAGTCCAGGGGCCACATCAGTTACCCCAAGCAGTTCAGCATCAGCAGCCATGCTGGGTTCAGTGGCTGTGTTGGTTACACTAAGTGTCTGGTACTTGGAGGCTGCACTGGGTCCTGAGGCCATGTTGGTTGCCCCAGTCAGCTTGGTATCTTTGGCTATTTTGGATTCATCTAGCTGCTGGTCCTCAGAGGCCACACTGAGTCCAGCAGCCACACCACCCTGCTTAGGTATGGCAGACCCACAGGTTACACTAAGCAGCATGGCACTGGCCCCCGGGGTGGATTCAGCCAGTAGAGTGGAAGCAGCAGCTGTGTTTGGTTCAGCAGCCACGTTTGGCCCAGTGGCCATACAGGGCGCAGTGGTCATATTGGACGGTCCAGCTAGTGTCATCCCCTCCACATTCTTGTTTACCACAACCCCCGGAAGATCCTTGCTCCGTACGAGCTGCATCAGCCCAATCGTGAAGAGGGTGGCAAGGAAGGCGAAGCCCCAGACGCCAAACATGGGGGCTGGGAAGTGCTGGTTGTAGCAGAGGGCGTTGCAGAAGGTCTGGGGTCCTGGCTTCTGTGAGAGCCAGTCGCAGGCTAGGGTGGTCTCGTCCGAGTCCCAGGGACCGCTGGCCATGAGAAGTGTCACAAGGCGCAGGCCAATGAGGAAGTACCAGGGTGTCAGGCCTTGGCAGCTGGTTTCCACTGAGACGCATCCCATCACCGGCGTCAAGAGCCGTGAGACCCCAGAAAAGATGGCAGCCATCTGCAGAGACAGAGAGGCCAAAGCACTCCTCCACTGACTGTCTGGCTTCTTTGCTCTCTCTCCTCCTCAGTTCCCTCTTTTCTTGCTTGTTTTTTATTTCCCTCTTTTACTCGGTCTTTCTGTCTCTTTCTCAGCACTTCCTTTGTTACTTTCTCTTCCCCTTGTTGTTCTAGGTTTCCTTTTTCTTTCTTTTCTGTTCTCTCATTCCACTTTTTCTTTTCAGATGTTTCTTTCATTCTTTCCCTTGTTTCCTTTTTCTCTTACCCATTCGCTTTCTTTTTTCTTCCTCTTTCTTTTTCTTGCTCTCCCTCATTCTCATTCATCATTCTTTCTTTCTGTCTCACCTTCATTCCCTCTTTTGCTTCATTATTTTGTCATTCTCTTTCATTCATTCTTTCTCTTCCCTCAATTTCTTTTTTCTTCCTAATCTTCATTCCTTAACTCCCTTATTCTCTCATTCTCTTCCATTTATACTTTCTTTCTCTTATTCCCCCATTCTCTTGTATTCTTCCTTTCCCTTGTTCCATGTTCTTTCTTTCTATCTTATGTCCATTTTTCTTGCTTTATGTCTCCCTAGTCTGTCCCTCATTCATTTTCACTCGCACTCTCCTGCTGCTCTGACTCATCCCAGAACCAGTCAAGCAACACCTGAGCCTGCCCAGGCCAGGACTTCCCTCCTGAAATTCCCTTCAAAGGAAGCTCTCTGTCCCTGAGAAGCTCACCTGGCACCCAAGCCCCTCCTGGCCAACCTGCGGGGTGTGCACCTCTGCCATTTCAGTTCACAATGCCCCCTACTTCATTGCCAGCCATCACCCACCCTTGAAGCCCTGTCTCCCAGTACCTTTTTTGCTCATTTATTCTTTTTCTTTTTCTCCGTCCTTCTCCCTCTCTTATTTCCTTCCGTCAGTCACAGCATGACCTAAGTGCCTCCTCCCCACCACCCACCCGGTGCCATAATCCATGCAATGCCCTCAAACCATAATCAAGCGAAGAGCAACTTGTCAGCACTTTGCAGACTCCTGTGCAAGTAGGAGGAACCCAGCAATCCTGACTCCTGGCCCACCCCTCTTCTGTAAGCCGCCAGATCCAACTCCCTTTCCAGAGCTGAGCAGAGAATTCAAGAGTCCTGGCTTTTAGGCTCCCTTTCCATAGTCTCTCATATTTATAAACCAGTCATTATAGATTTTAAAAGAAAAATGTGGAGATTGACAAATGTTTCAACCACACAAAATCAGTCCCATAGGACCCTCTCAAGAAAGCAATTTGGGGTAGGGTGCTCAGTGCTGGGTGCTGTCCCCCAGGAGACACTGCACTGGTATAGTGAGGGTGTCTGGTGTTCACTGGTGCAGCCTACATTTGTGTTCCCCTAGGCACCCTGCACCACTCCATGCCTTGCACTACTCCCCACCCAGCATTTACCTGCAGTTCAGCACCCAGGGGCTTGGCCCCCCACTATGCTCCCAACCCCCATCACAACGCCAATTAGTCAGTGCTGACCTCAGCACAAGGCAAGGGGTCCCCTCATAACAACACCCATGCCAGGGGAGCTGCTCCATAGAAAATAGGTCCAAAGCCCCCCTCCCACTATTTCCCCCACCTCATCCCCTGGCTTCCCCAATTGCTGCCAGCCTGGAACTGCCTTGCCCTCCTGCTTCCCCACCAGCCCCTGCCCCCATTTTCCCTTTCCACTCGCTGCAGTCATTCGGCTCCCTGCGGCCACCTCACCCAGCCAGGGCCATCCCTAGGGAGGAGAGTGGCCCAGGGTGAATCAGTGTGTGGGGGGCCCCCCCCATTTTACACTTTGCAGGCAATGTTCTCCCTCCGCCAGGAGTCTCAAACACATGGCCCATGGGCCGCATGCAGCCCCTAGAGCTATTTCCTGCAGCCCACAACAACACTATTGTTACCAATGTAACCCTTCTGCCAAGGCAGGCTGGCAGAACATACCTAGGAGTTTCCCAATAATGTAGCAACACCAACCAGCTCAAGCCCCCACCCAGATTTCGGGGAATCCTGCACTGTTTCCTCAGCACTCCTAAGTGGTAAGGCTTCCCCACTCGCAAGCACGAAACTGAGTATAGTAAACAGAACATTTAATAGTAGTAAAACAGAACGTAAAAGGCCAAATAACAGAGACCAGCACTAATCTAGAAAAATCAGCATAGAGCTAAGTTCCCCACAACCCATACCATATAACAGAACATGCAAACTTAATGGCAAAACTGGCACTGATCTGGAGAATCAGTGCTAACTAGGCTCCCAACCAACCCTAGAGTATGTAGGGAGTGTCTTTCACACCAGCTGTCCACCTACTGGTCATTCACTCCAACCTTTGGAACTATTCCTTGGCTCCACCCACCAGTCACTCACCCACCCAGTTTACCACTAGCTGCTCTCACTGTTCACCAGCTCCACTCACCAGTCACTCACACCACCCAGCTGGCCACTAGCTGCTTTCACCATCCACTAGCTGGTCACTCCACTGCTGCTCCTCTTCAGCTCACAGAGAGAAGGCTCTCACCTCCTAGTAAGCTCAATTATTTCAGCTCTTAGCTAAAAGCAACCACTAATACCTACTTCTATAACAAAGAACATGTCTCTAAGGCTGTGTTCACACACACATGGTTATTTCGAAACAAGTTGTGTCGAAACAACTTGTTTCAAAATAACGCCTTATTTCGAAATAACAATTCGAATTAACAAATAGTTATTTCGAAATAAGAAAAAAAGCGGGAATCGAAATAGCATGTTCACACAGTGGGCATGCTATTTCGCTTCAGGGGCACGGCATCATAGGAGGTGTGGCAACATGGCCGCCTCCCTGGGCCATGTCGGTGGCCATGTTAGTAGCCACTCCTATAAAAGCCGGCCCCGACCTCACTTCAGTGTCCACTCAGGCTAGCAGCGTGCTGCAAGCGATGGACACTGCCTGGCAGCCCACACAGCGTTGTGCACTCCGGGGATCCTTTGCCCGCCTGCAGAGTGCCCTGCACATACAGGACACTCTGTTTGCGGACCCGCAGGATGCCCAGACTTCACCCAGGGCCTTCATCCTCCTGGTGTGTCAGGCAGAGCTCATGTCCCTGCCCCCGTCAGTGCCTTGCCAGCTCTGGGTTCGGGACACCAGCCCAGACTGGTGGGACCGCATCGTCCTGCACACCTGGGGCGACGCAGAGTGGCGGAGGAACTTCCGAATGACCAGGGCCAGCTTCACAGCCCTGGTCACCAAACTCGCCCCACACTTGCGTCGCAGGGACACCTCCATGAGGAGTGCCATACCTGTGGACAAAAGAGTGGCCATCGCCCTCTGGAAGATGGCCACTCCGGAGTCCCACAGGGCAGTGGCACACCTCTTCGGGGTCGGGCTGTCCACCATCTCTGACATCCTCCGTGATGTTGCCAGGGCCATCAACCACATCCTGCTGCGGCGCCTGGTGAGAGCAGGGCAGCTGCAGGACTCCATCGCCAGGATGGCTGCCCTCGGCTTCCCAAACTGCGCAGGGGTCCTCGACGCTACCCACATCCCTGTGAGAGCCCCAGAGCACAGGGCTGCGGAGTACCGCAACCAGAAAGGGTACCATTTGATGATCCTGCAGGCTCTCGTGGACCACCGGGGCATCTTCCAGAATGCCTGTGTCGGCTGGCCAGGGAAGGCCCACGACGCCCGGGTCCTGAGGAACTCGACCCTCTACCGGGACATGGAGGTGGGCACCTTCTTCCCCCCGCACAACATCAATCTCGGGGGGGTAGAGGTGCCCGTCCTCATCGTTGCTGACGCGGCCTACCCCCTGAGGCCCTGGCTCATGCGGCCGTATGCGGGGCACTTGGACCCGAGCTGCCAGCAGTTCAATCGCCACCTGACTGCCTGCCGCCAGGTGGTGGAGCGGGCATTCGGCCGCCTGAAAGCCCACTGGCAATGCCTCCTCACCCGCCTCCACCTGGCAGAGACGACCCTGCCCCATGTCATCGGGGCGTGCGTGGCCCTAAACAACTACTGTGACCTGCGGGGAGAGCCCGTCCACGCAGCATGGGAGGCAGAGGCCCAGCTCCTCGCAGAGACCTTCGCTGAGCCTGCACCCGTGCCATCAGGAGAGCGGCCATCCCGGCGAGCCAGCTCCATCCGCGACGCCATCCGGCTCTCCTTCATGGACGAGGAACTGTAGGGGCCAGGCCTGCCCTGCCCCACACCCCCCATCACCCACAGCCAGCACCACCCGTCCACCCGCACTGTCACCTACCCCCAGTAAAGACACTGTACACCAAAAGACGGTTCAACATGTGTTTATTAGGGATACAATGGGGGTTGGGGCAGGGACAGGGGACTTCGGGGGTAATAGGGAAGGGGGCATCAACTTGGG
>ML682085.1:1176842-1260571 GCA_007922195.1 Podocnemis expansa
CTGTTTCGAAACACAACGAGGTTTAAGTTGTTTCGAAACAACCACGGCCATTTCGAAACAAGCTGTTTGCTTGTTTCGAAATGGCCGTGCATCGTGTGGCCATGGCACTTCTTATTTCGAAACAACCTCTGTTGTTTTGAAATAAGAAGTGTGTGTGGCCATACCCGTAGTGGCCTCGTGCCATGACGAACCTGAGAAAATGCCTTGGTGGGGCCAAATGGCTATGTGGAAGTAAACGTCCTTTAGGTTGAGGGCTGAGAACCAAACTCCTGGGGAAAGGGAGGCAATAATCTGTGGTAGGGAGACCATATGGAATTTTATTTTCTTTATGTTTTTGTTGAGTGCTCTGAGGTCTAGAATGGGTCATAGGTGCCCGTTGGGCTTCGGGACTAGGAAGTAGCAGGAAGAGAACCCTTTGCTGCACTCTCTCCTGGGAACCTTTTTGATGGCTCCTGGATGCAGTATTCCCTGGCCACTGTGTCAAGAACCCACTGGTCTGACGTGACTCGGGGCCATTGTGGAGCAAAGTGGCGGAGGCGGTGGGGGGAGAACAGGGGTTGTGGAGCGCTGCCCTCGGGGGGACCATCAAAAATGCTGTTTGCGGCTTGACAAGCGGTCTGATCTGTGTCCACGCTGTCCCGACTGAGAGGCACCAAGCTTACCCCCTTTACCTGATTGGCCCTTGTCTTTGTCCAGGTCCCCGAGGTGGCACTGGGGAAACTGGAGGGATCTCGGGAACTGGGTCTGCAGTTGCAGCTGTTGTTTCAGTTCCTGTAACTGCTGCTGCAGCTTATGTGACCTCGAGGAGCGCCTAACAGGTTGAGGAGTCTAAATCCCGAGGGACCACAGTGTAGCCCTTGAGTCCTTCATACCATGTAGCTTCACGTCTGTGGAAGATGCAAAAAGGTCGGTACCCTCAAAGGGGAAATTCTGGATAATCTGTTGCATCTGCATGGAGAGGCCGGAGTTTTGGAGCCAGGCCAAGCGGTGCATCACCAGTGCCGATGCCATTATGCGTGCCACTGTATCCACTGTGTCCCGGGTTGCCGCGAGCACATCCCTGGAAGCTCTCTCTCCTTCGTCCAGCATTGCCTCGAAGTCTCTCAGGCGTTTCTCGGACACAGCTGAGCGGAAATTTCGTAGAACCTCCCACAAGTTGAAGATGTAGCGCGTCAGCAGGGCTGAGTGATTCGAGATGCACATCTGTAGGGCAGCAGAGGAGTAAACTTTCCTGCCCAACAAGTCAAGCTTCCTCGCCTCTCTGTTCTTGGGCGTGGAGCTTGGCTGGCCTTGTCTCTCCCTTTGGTTGACTGCATCGACCAGCAGGGATCCTAGAGCCAGGTGATGAAACAGGAAGGGGAATCCTTCAGGGGAGACAGAGTATTTCTTATCCACTACCTTGGACACTGGTGGAACAGAGGAAGGCATTTGCCAGCATTCCTGGCCAATGCGGAACACCCCAGCATGCAGGAGAATCATGACTTTAGCTGGCAGGGCTCTACAGCACACGTCGAAGAGGGAATGATCTTCCACTTGGATCACCCCAGCTTCAAATTCAGATTCGCCGCCATGTGGCGGAGGAGGTCCTGCTCGACGTAGGGATCTCCCTTGCAGTTAGCAGACGTGTCAATTAGGCACTCGTCGGGTGACGAGGATGACTGGACCCTTGATCTGCGACTTTGGGTAGAGTCAGGGTCTGGCTCGTCGTCAGAGAAATCCAAGGACTCTGGTACCAGCGATTGGGCATAACGGAAGGAGGCATCATCTGATGTTGTGTTCAGCCAGTCAAGGGTCCACTCGTGCGGTGACCTCGACGGCGGCATAGGCGCCATGGGGGAAGCAGAGACCTCTCCTGATGGGCACATTCCCCTTGAGCTCAGTGATACAGAGCTCTTTCGAAGCCACTTTCTTGGGTACTCCTCCTGAGGGGTAAGAAAAGGGTCTTCGGAGGACTATCTGGATGACCTACCCCCTGACATTCGGCAGGCCGGTACCAAGAGTTCTTCAGAGGAGCGATGCGGCAGAGCCACAGTACTTGGGCCCCGTGCCAGGTCTGACGGTACCGGGTTTGAAAAGGGTGAAGAGGCCCGTGATTGTACCAGTATCGGTGTGGGGGTTGCCGGTGCCGAGTCTGACAGTACTGGTAGTGACGGCACCAGAAGCAGCGGTATTGGCGACGATGCTAGGTCCAGCGGTACTGGGCTTGACGGTGGTACCAGGCTTAGAGGTGGTGCCACTAGGCACGGTGCCATGTCCAGCGGTGCCAAAGGGGGTGGTGCCGCTGTTGTCCACTTCTTCTTGTTCTGCACCAGGGCCGGGTTTGAATGCCCTTGGAGGGTCGGTGCCTGAGCTAATGCCCTACTCGGGGTGGCTGAGAGGCTACCAGGGGACCGGCAAAGTCGGTGCCAAGATGGTACCATGGTGGGCTGAGATTTCGAGCCTGGTACCAGTGATCGGCAGGGATCCTGAGCCCGGGCCAGTGGAGGGTTCAGCGGAGCACTGGTCGCTTGGCCACCTTCGGGTGGAGCGACTCCGTTCCCCGACATTGAGAGGCAACGGCGCTCTCTTTCCAGCCAAGTCCTTCGCTTGAAGGATCAGCAAATGGAGCACTCTGCCGTGAGGTGGGACTCATCCAGGCAGGTGAGGCATTTCTCGTGCAGGTCATCCATCAGAAAAGCCTTGCAGCATCCTAAGCACGGCTTGAAACCTGGCATTTCAAGTTTCGTGCAAAAGACGGGCTTGCATTTCGCAAGATAACACTGATCCAAACCATCGCTGATGGCGGAAAAAGGAACTGGGAGGGTCAGGGTCACGGTCACCTATATAGCCATGGTCGCTGCATGGAGGGGGCGTTGGCCATGCACCCTGACCTGACAGGCTAACGCTAAAGACTTTCCAAGCTACTGTGCGCTGCGGCATGTAGACACCTGTAACTGAATGATGTGAGCAGCACTTGAAGGAGAAAGACTCCTTACACAGGTCTGAATATGCTGCCTCTCATTATTGGATTATAATTTCCCCTAAAACTCTACAGGGGCTTGAACCAGTTAGTGTTGTAACATTGTTTGGAAACCCCTACATATAGAACCTGGCCCTTGCTCTGTCAGCTCTGCCTAGCAGAAGGGTTACATTTCTTTCTTTTTCTTATTCCCTTGTTTCTCTTGTTCTCTGTTGCTCCCTCCTTTCTTCTCTCATCTTCTTATTCTTTTCTTTCTTTCCTGTTTTCCTGTTCCAAAGCTCATTTCTTCTGTTTCCCCAGCTCCTACACACCTCCCCCTCACCTTATGTTATCCACTGCCCATGGTTTAACCCTGTCTTGGGGCTTGCTGTCTTTCTGCCCCTGCCTGCCCCACATCAGTGCAGAGGTCCATCCCCTTCGCTGCCCTCACAAGACCAAGTCTTACTTCATCCGCCCTCCATGACAGGGACTGGGGATGACTGAGGCAGCCAGGCGCTGAAGAGAGGGGTCTAGCCCTCTCCCACCCCCTCAAATCTTACTCTCTCCAAAATGAGCAAGGAGTCCTGTGCAGGGCCATTCCTGGGGGTGCAGGGCCCTGCACGAATCGGCTTCTGCAGGCCCCCCCCAAGACCCCCTCCCACACTGGGAGTCAGGGACAGCCAGCCCAGGTAAGGGGCAGGCCCAATCCACCCCGAACCAGCTGTTCCCCATCCCAGGGAAAGGGAAAGGCAGCCAAAAGTGGTGGCCAGGGTCAGTGCTCCCCCCCCCCCCCATTTTGCTGCCTTCAGCTTCATGCTGGAGGCAGCAGGGATGGGGCGAGTGGTACGGGCCCTGCGCTGTCTTCCGTCCCCTCTCTGCTGCCTCCAGCATGGAGCCAAGGGCTGTGCAAGTGGGGGGGGGGGGCAGGAGCACTGACCCTGGCCACTGCTTTTGGCTGTCTCTCCCTGTCCTCTGGATGGAGAACAGGGCAGCCAAAGGGGAGGCAGTGGTTTGGGCCCTGCACTGCACTGCCCTGCCCTGCTTATGGCTGGACAGCACGGGGCCCAAGGAACTGTGGACCCCAGGGCAATCACCCCTTTTGCCACCCTAGGGAGGGCCCTGTTCCTGTGAAGTTTAAAGACAGGGGTTAAAGTACATGGGAATGCCTAGGCACACCATTCCTGGGCTGCACAAATCTGATGGATCTCCATTTGCATTGTGGGAACCTTTAAAGAATGTCAAATCATGGTTACTTTTAAACCAGAGAGCAGCAACTGTCACTCAGGGTCTCAAGAAAGACTTGCCTTCAAGATGAAGGTGCAGCAATGAAATCAATGTGGCAGACAATGCAAAAATATTAATTGATTTTACAAACTGTTTTGGTTGAAGTTAGCTTCAACCAAAAATGTATGTATGTTGATATTAATGAGAGTTTGTGTATCTGTATTTTATTGCAAGCAATAAATGCAGTTTTATTTCTCAATTGTTTCTGCTTATGCCCTACATTGTTTTCAATCAATTACATATCACATTTTATTTAATTATCATGTTGTTAATCACAATACTGATTGTGTGATGCAGTGTTTGCGACAATAACTGATATAAACATAAACACGTTATAAAATAATAAATATTTTTATGGAGTGATAACTGATGCATATGGTACTGAGAAATGGTTGCAAATGCCAACTTGGGCTGGGGCCCACAGATGCATAAATGGGGCCCAAACAAAATGGGAAGGGGTCCCAGAGACTAGGATGGTTCTGGGCTGCGTCAAATTATACTTTAACCACTACGACTAACAAATTTATGTATCGCATGAGCGTTCATGGGTGAAAAATCCCACCCTGCTCTCCTGTCCTCTAACTGGGGAGTTCCTCTCCCCGGCCAGCAGCCTCCTCCCCATCCCTCTCTTCGCTTTGTCGCCCCAGAGGCTGTGATTTCTCCAAACTCACAGTGCGCAGAGCCAGTCAGTGAAAAAGAAAAATGAAGTGAAACCCTCTACTAGGAACCAGCTCCCAAAATGCCAGCTAACCCTCGTGCAACTGCACCCAGCCCCCACAGTTCAGATACTGGCACCCAGGAGTCTGCCGCCAAGACCCCACCCCCATTCTAACCACTAGACCCCACTCCCTTCCAGAGTCACGAATAGAACCCGAGTCCTGGCCCCCAGCCCTACCCTGCTCTTCTAGCCCCCACTACCCTCAGGAAGCTGGGAAAAGAACCCAGGAGTCCTGGCTCCCAGCCTGCTCTGCTCTAACCCTCCACATCTCACTCTCCTCTCCATGGTCTAGATAGGACCCAAGAGTCCTGGCTTTTAGCCTCTCCCACGCATTCTACCCACCAGACCCCACTTCTCTCCTGGAGCTGGGGCAGACTCAGGAGTCAGGATGTGTAGTGGGGTACTGGTTGTGTCCATATAGTTAATACCAAGGTGGGGGCTGGGCTGTGCATCTCCCATCCCACATGGCCCATGGCACAGGAGGGTATATAGAGAGAGGACATTGGCTGACAGAATCCAACCCCGTCCCCCCACCAGCTGTGAGCATGGCCTCAGCTTAGAGGCAGCACAGGATCCTGTGCAGCCCCAAGGCAAGAGACTGACTGGCTCAGGGGGCAGGGTCTAAATTTTCTGACTCAGTTTCCTTTTCAGTGACTGAAGAAGAGAGGAAGAATGTAGGCTGCAGAGAAAGGCAGGACTCCTGAGTTTTGCCTTTGGCTGTGTGACGGGAGAGGGGTCTAGTGGGTAGAGTGGGGAGCAGGGACTGGGTGTCAGGACTCCTGGTTCTCTCCCTGGGTCAGGAAGGGCAGGGCTAAAGCAACTTTGGTTTTTTGGGTCCCACGTGCATTTCCTCTTTCCAGCTTGTGATTTCAGAAACCAGAACATCCTTTCCTAGTCCTCCACCCTCCACTTCTCCAGCCAGCTCAGCCGTGCACGGAGCCTCCGTCTCCCCATTGCTCAGCCCCCACCCCGTTTTGCCCCAAGGACTCTGGGGTCATGGAGCATGCCCCCTCCCTCATCCTCATTCTCCTCAGCCTCCTCCACTGCTGCCTGTGTGGTAAGAAATTCCTTCCCCACCTCCTAGGGAGCCTGGGCCTCCTTAACTCTGGCGCTGCCCCTCACCCCCCACAAACCATTCCTACCGCCTCTTGTGACCTGCAGCCCCCTGCTTTTTCTCTCCTAGATGCAATCTGCGGGGAGGCCGAAGGGATCGAAGGGGGCAAGGTCATATACCCCACAAGCCGAGTCAATGGAAGTGTCCTAGAGTATCACTGCCCCCCCAACAGCCGAGCCCACCCCGTGAGCCACAGGGTCTGTCAGCCTGATGGAACATGGTCACCACTGAGAAATGCCTACGAGTCAGCCCAGAGGCCATCCTGCATCAGTGAGTGGAACCTAGGAGTCCTGGCTCCCTACCCCTAACCACTAGACCCCACTTCCCTCCCACAGCAAAGCGAGAATCCAGGAGTCCTGGCTCCCAGTCCCCCTGATCTAACCACTAGACCCCACTCCCCTCCCCACCCAGAGTTGAGGATAGAACCCGGGAGTCCTCGCCCCAGCCCCTCCCCCCCACCTTAACCACTAGACCCCACTTCTCCCAGAGAACCCAGCTGCCTGCCCCTTCCTTCCTCTCCCCCCTGCAGACGTCACCTGCCCCGGCTCCATCATCTTCGAGAATGGCTGGCACCACCCACGGAGGAACAAATACAATGTTGGGGACGTGATAACCTTCCACTGCGAGCCCGGCCACCGGCTCTTTGGTTCTGCCAGCCGCACCTGTCTGGCCAATGGGGCCTGGAGCGGCCGCACGGCTGTGTGCGACCCTGAAGGTGAGCGGGCTGCGTGCCAGGCTTGCTGGGCACTCTCCCCAGCTCTGGTAGGGGAGTGGGATCTGGAGTTTATAGCTGGGGGGGGGAGGGCTGGTAGCTGGCCCACCCCCGTCTGTGGGAACTATCCACATTGCAGCCCCTGCCCGGGAAGTGAAAGGCCCCATGAGGCACGATCTGAGGGCTGTCTCCCTACAGACTCCGTGTGCCCCTGGCCAGCCATCCCCCTCGGCGGGCGTCGGCAGGGCCGTGACTTCCGGCCAGGCAAGGCGGTGACATTCACCTGCCTCCAGAAGCTGGTGCTGCGAGGGTCGCCCCGCCGCATCTGTCAGGCCTCAGGCCAGTGGTCTGGGGAGGAGCCGCGCTGCGAAAGTGAGTCTTAGCTGCCCCCGCCCCTGAGACGTCCAACTGACCATCTGCCCTGCATGTCTTTCTGCCTCTTATGTATCTGTCTGTCCACCCATCCACCCCGTGGGTCCTTCTGCCCACAGTGCTTCCCCCTGTCCACCCACCCCACATGGCCATCTGCCCACTGGTGTGTCCTTCTGCCCCCAGTGTGTCTGTCTGTCCCCTCCCTCACGCTGCATAGCCTTCTGTCCATTCACCCCATGAGTATCCCCCCACCCACAGCCATGCACTCTATGCATGCTTGTTTGTCCATCCATCCCAAGCATGCTTCCATCCATCCGCCCTGGCGTCCTTTTTCCCCCTCTGTGTCTGTTGACCCCCATATGCGTCTGCCCATCCATGTGTCCATTCATACCCTTCTGCACCCATCCCTCCCTCAACCCGTTCCCCCAACACATCCACCCCCCAACCATCATCCCTCTCTCCTCTTTCCAGCCACTCAGTGCTGGGCCCCTCCTGGGCTTCCCAAGGATGCTCTGTATTGTCCTCCATTGGGGTAGCTGTCCAGGCCCCTCACCTAATCTGTGCCCCTCACTAACCAGCTGTGAATCCCCCTAGGCCGCTACGCCTATGACAACGTAACCTCAGTGACTGAACAGCTGGACCTGTCGGAAGAAATCATTTCACATGCGAACAAAGGTCAGGGTCAGAGTGTGCCACCTCCACATCCTGGGAGGCGCTGACCCCCAGCACCATCCCTTACGCACTGACCCAGGATCCCCAAGGACTAGGGACCCCCAGGACTGGTTCTTCAACTCTCCATGGGCATTGCAGTCATCTGGACAAGGAAGGAAGGGAGAGAGGGAGAGAGGCTGAGGGAATGGGTACATGGATGGATGGGTGGGTGGGTGTCTGGGGATGGATAGCAGGGGTGGCTGAGGGTCTCCCATGGCAGCTGGTCTCTTTCACCCCTGACTATTTGGGATGCCCAGGCCCAGGCCCATGGCCAGGGAGTGCTGGGACCCTCAGAGCTGCGTGAAGGAGGCTCCTTCCTTATTTGTGTCTAACCCACTCCACGCCAGACATCAACATCTACTTTGTTCTGCACACGGGAGGCAATGGCGGGGCCGAGAGTTTGCAAATGAGCGGGGAATTCATGTTCGCCATCATGAAGCAGGTAAGAGGAGGCCAGCTCTGCCAGTGCCCCTCACTCATAACCCACAGCCCCGGCTAGCCCAGCCCTGAGCCCCCCATTTCACTAACACTGGGTCTCCCTCAGGTCACCAGTGTCTCTGACAGAGTCTGGTTTGCAGCCATTGCATTCGCCAGCTCGGCCCAGCTGGTGTCAGCTCTGACCAAGGACCCTGCAGAAGTGGAGATGGCCTGGGAGCAGATTCAGAACATGAGTGAGTTGTGGGTCTTAGCACTTAGTTACAATCTGTATTGCGTTTCACAGTATCAGGGTGTATTGAGCATTGAGTGCTAAACTGTGGGTTGCTGCATGCTGCATTCCCTGGTGTTTTGCTGCATTGTGGTGGTGGAGTTGTCGATATGAGCTGTGTTGTGTCCTTGTGGTGGTGAGTTGTCATCATGTGTTATGTAGTTATGCTGTTATAATGGGGTTGTTAGTGTGATAGGATGTTGTGTTCCATTACATTGTCAGGAGTGCCATGTTGGGGCATGTTGTACTGTGTCATGGTGACAAGTTGTTTTTGTGCCATTGGGGTGAAAAAGTGTCCGTGTGTTGTTGTGAGATGACAGGATTGTTGTTGCTGTGCTTGCATATTGTGCTGTATCATTGTGCTGTGGTGGCAGGGATGCTGTATTGTCATGTGTTGTGTTGGGTTTCCAGGGTTTTCATTTTGTGTTGTGTTGTGGTAACAGAGCTGTCATTATGTGGTGTGCTGGTAGGGTTGTGTGGTGACAGAATTGTTATGGCGTGTTATGTTGATGGGGATGTTCTTGTGTTGTTTGGTGAGCAGGTTTGTTGTATGTTGTATTGCGGTGATGGGGTTGTCATTGTGTGTTAGGTTGTTGGGGTGACAGGTGGGTCATTGTTTCATTGTGGTGACAGGGTTCTTGTTGCATTGCCGAGTAGTGTTGTAGTGATGGGGGTGTTGTGGGGGGCTGTTTGTTGTGGCGATGGGCTTGTCATTGTGTTGCTGTGGCATGTGATGATGTTGTAGTAACAGGGTTGGCACTGTGTTGCTGAGGTGTGGTAGTTTTGTGTATTGTGGTGACGCAGTTGTCTTTGTGTCCCACCTCCAGACAGCTTGGCCCCACGAGGCACCAACTTGGGGGCGGCGCTGGGTCAAGTTCTGTTGCTGATCCAGATGGAGCCACCCAAAAACAAAGCCAGGAAACAAATTGTGATTTTGATCACTAGTGGTAAGACAAAGATACCCCCAGAGGACAGATCCCCAAGGCAAATCTTCCAGGGCAAAAAAACTCCTAAGAGCAGATCCCCAGTGCAAATACACTCCCAAGGGCAGATCTCAGGGCAAATAGACCTCCAGGGGCAAATTCCTGGGACAAATACACCCTCAGAGAGTAGATCCCATGGGGCAAACAAGCCTGCAGGGGCAAATCTCTGAGGCAAATATACCCCTCCCCATGGGACAGATTCCCCAGGGCAAATACACCCCCAGGGTACAGGTTGGGTTAATTCCCCCATACACCACCCTGCCTCTGGGGAATCCCTCCACCTTCCCAGAACTCCACATCCTGGGTATCCTGGGCTCCCCTCACCAGTTTCCCCCTCTCTGGCACCCAAATTGAAACAGCGCCAGCCTCCTGGGGGCATCTTGGTTCAGATTCCTCATTCCCACTCTCCTAGAGAGACACAACATGGGGCTGGACCCAGCTGGGGTGTCAGCACGGATCAAGGCGGCTGTCCCCGCCCCGGACCAGAACTTGGGTGAGTGAACATGGTAACAGGGCCTGGGGCATAGGGCCTGCCCCATAGGGTGCACCACCCCAGATCCAGGCCAGGGCAGGGGCTGGCTGGCAGGGGTTGGCACAGAATGGGAGAAGAGGCCTTTCCCCTTTGAGGTGCATTGGCCCCAAATCTGAATGCAAGGCAGGAACTGGCTGGCGCAATGGGGTGGCAAATGGGGACACAGGGCCTGCTGCCTCCAAGGGGCTCTGCCCATTGATCCCCCTTGCCCCCTCAGACATCTTTGCTTTGGGTGTGGGCAATGCCCACAAGGAGCAGCTGGAGCAAATTGCCACAAAGAAGCCGGGCACCCAAAGATCCTTCTACCTCCAGAGCTACCGCGACCTAGGGGCCGTCGCTGAGCAGATGGAGAGAGAGGGTGAGTGGGGGTGCTCCGGCTCTGGTGAGGCAGTGGGGTAGACTGTGGGGGCAAGGGAGAGCCAGGACTCCTGGGTTCTATCTATATGGGCTCTGGGAGGGGAAGAGGTATCCCTTTAGTCCCCCACCTCCTGAGTCTGTATCCCCAGGCAAAGCTCACAGCTGTGGGGTGCGTGGCAAGGGGCACAGCCCCTCCTTCGGGCGGATTTTCGGTGGGGAGACAGCAGCAGAGAAGCAATGGCCATGGCAGGTGTATGTCTTGATTACGGACCAGGTAGGAGCCCCCTCCCAATGCCCTTCCTCCAGCCCCATCTTTCTCACACTCGCTCTGAGTCTCATCTCCCCCCCCCAGCAGCACATGACCTATGAAGCCGGGGGCTCGATCATAGCCCCCTCATGGGTCCTGACTGCGGCTCACAATGTCTGGGACATGGATGCTGGTAAAGCTATGGCACCGCGGCAAGTCCATGTGACCGTAGGTGAGACTGGGGTAGAGGGTGCCATTGGGCAGGGCCCAGGCTGGGGTATGGCAGCAGGCAGGGGATCTAATAGACATCCTTGTTCCCCCAGGGCAAGCTACCAAACCCCAAACGGGACATTTGACTGTGGGGCAGATCATCGTCCATGAGGAATATAAAGGGCTCAAGGATTATGATTTTGACATTGCACTGCTCAACCTCAGCCACCCTCTGGTCTTCTCCGACAAGATTCGGTGAGCCATCCCATCCTAGCAGACACCTGGATCCTCTTCTGGCTCTGGCCAAGGAGGAGTGGTTGAGGGCTGGGAGCCAGAACTCTTATGCTGTGTTCACACAGCCTTCTTATTTCGAAACAACGGAGGTTGTTTCGAAATAAGGTTTTGGCTGTTCACACGACGCACGGTTGTTTCGGAACAACGGTTCCCGTTGTTCTGAAACAACCGCGTTGTTTCGAAACAAGTTAAACCTAGTCTGTGGGCGAAACAACGTTGTTTCGCAATGGTTGTTTCGAAACAACGCCGTGCGAACATGTTCTTTTGAAACGACGGTGAGTTGTTTCGAAATAACTGTTGTCCAGAATCGCTATTTCGAGTCCAGCTTTTTTTCCTTATTTCGAATTAACATTTTGTTAATTCGAAATAAGTTGTTTCGAAATAAGCGTTATTTCGATATACGGTTGTTTCGAAACAACCGTATCGAAATAACCCACTGTGTGGGAACACAGCCTTAGGTTCTCTCCTGGCTCACTGACTCCCTGGTGCCGCCCAGGCCTGTCTGTCTCCCCTGCAGTGCAGAGACAAGCCGTATCCTGGACCTTCCGGAGGCTGGCTGGGAGGAGAGGTGCCAGTACCAAGGTACACAGGGAAGGAAGTAGGAGGGATGGGGAGGGGGGAGGCTTGGGGTTGGCCTGGCCCTGCCTTGAGGCCCTGTCCTCAATGACTTGCGGATTCCCTTAGATCGGATCCTGACAGGGCATGGCGGTGATGAGGAGGAGAGAGAAGTCCGGGGCACCATCACCGGCTGGGGGAAGACCAACATGCATGAAAAGACGAGGAAACTACAGCAAGCTGAGGTGGTGATACAGGTAAGGATGGCACCCCAGGGGGCATGCCAGTGATGCTATTATGTGTGGGTCTGGGTGGGGCCATGGCCCACCCACTTTGAAAGCAAACCCATTCAATCAGATTTTAAGCAATTCATCCCACATTTTTATCAGCTTTGGTTTGCTTGGGGCACATGGCTTGTACCCACCCATGTCAACCACAGATCCTGCCAAAATATCAGTTCTGGCTTTGCCTCTAGCTGTATGGCACAAGGTGGTGCCCATCCCCATCAGCGGAGGGCACAGAGGGACCTTCACACCCACTCAATGGAGTGGAGATCAGGAAGTGTTAATTCCTCACTTCCTAGTTTCCCCATCTGATTGCAGAACCGCCTGCATTGCCAGCAGTCGTTGCCAAGCTTCACCCCCAATATGTTCTGTGCTGTTGGAGAGAACCGTCAAGACGCCTGTGAGGGTGAGACAAACGACCCCCCACATCATCCCCTTCTCATAGCCTGGCCCTTCATGCTTCTCCTTCATCCATCCTTTCCTCCAGTCACTGACCAGTCAAGCCCTCCATTCACACTGTCATTCACGCACTCCCTCCTCACTGCCTTGGTCATCCATCCCTTTGTTCAATATTTCCTTCTTCCATTCCTTCCCTCTTTCATTGCTCCATAGTTCCTTTGCTCCCTTATTCTTTCTTTCTTTCTTTCTTTCTTTCTTTCTTTCTTTCTTTCTTTCTTTCCTTTTCTCACCCATCCTTTCATTCATTTTCTACTATTTTATGTGTATTTTTTCATCCAGGCTCCCTTCTTCATTCACTTTTGCACTCTTCTTTCCGTTCATTACTTGGCCCATTCTTTCAATAGATATCTGCTTTCATTCTCTCTCATAAGCTTCCTACTGGATTCAATAGCCTCATTCACATCTTGAAGCCATTTATTCTTCAGTTTGTCTGTTCTCTCATTAGTTCAGTAATCTGTTGTCTTTCCTTTCATGAGTCATTCATTCACTCATGCTTTCTTTGATGCATTCGTTTGTTCATGCTTTACTTCACTCATTCATTGATTTGTTCCTTAATTCCTTCGTTTGTTCCTTGGTTCATTGAATTTTTCAATCAGCAATTCAATATTTCATTGATTCTTTAACTCATTTGTTTTTTCTTTGATTGGCTCCTTCCATCCTTGCCCTTGGTTCAGTCTTTGATTTGTTTACTCACTCCATGAGTCCTTCTTTCATTCTTTTGTTTCTTGATTACTTTGTCCATTTGTTCATGCTCCTGTTTTCACCTTCCTTCCCTCCAACCCCTTTCCCCTCCCCCAGAATTTAAGCCCTTATGGCTTCCTCTCAGGGCCCCCATATTGGCGGGGTGGATGTACAGTTTATTGGGACTGGGAGACCCTGCTTGCTGCCTGGCCCAGGGAACAACCCTCATTACCGTGTGTGAGGGGGTCCATGTCACAAGTTTGTACTGGGCCCAAAAAAAATCATACTTGGACCCAGCTTCCTCCCACCTCCCCCCAGGTGACTCCGGGGGACCCTTCGTGGTGAAGTGGAAGCAGCAATGGATACAGGTGAGGCACTCCAAACCAGATGGACTCTAGTTCCTGGGATGGAGGCACAGACACAGGGGAGGGTGGGGAACTGGGCAGAGTCCTGCCCTCACCCCAGAGTAGCCTACCCCCATTTTCCCCCAAATACAAACACTTTTCTTGGCTGTGAATACGCTAGGAAAATCTAATGTAATGCAAATACAGGCCGCCAGAGGGCGATAAAAGACCTTCCAGAAGGATTGCAGGCCAGGGACAGTGGTTGTGTGTGTTGGGGGGTGTTGGACTGGCTGGGGGGGGCTGCAGATCTGGAATGCTGAGGGGCTCTGGCAGAGCTGGGGATCAGGGCAGGGCTAGCCAGGGGCTGTGGATTGGGCATGATGGGCACCAGCAGAGCTGGGAGGGTAACCCAGAGTCAGGCTAGCAGGGGCTGCAAGTTGGGAATGAGGTGACCCCATCTCTGTGTCCCCCCCAGATCGGCATCGTAAGCCACGGCTCCGGTAACACGTGTGATGGGAATAACCTGGGGGTTTACACCAGTGTCCCGCAACTCATGGGCTGGATCAGACAGAAAGTGCCAGAGCTGGGGTTTGAATGATTCCCAGCTGACCCCACACCCTCACCAGCAAGGCCAGAAACCCTTCCCCATGGAGGCTGCCTCCCTTTGCCATGGTGGAACCTCAGCATCCAAGCCCAGGAGATCAAAGACCCCACAAGTAATTTGCACTCAGATCTTCGAAACCATTTTGCTTCCTGTCCTGAATTGAAAGGATGGCTCTGTTCCCTGCCAAGGCCAGGATAGAACCCAGGAGTCCTGGCTCCCACCCCCACTACCCTGCTCTAATCACTAATCACTCTCCTCTCCCTGAGGATAGAATCCAGGTGTCTGGGCTCCCAGCCAAGCTAACCAAACAGAGGGTTAATAAGCGCCCTAACTCACTAGGCCCCACAGGTGGAAGACACAAGCAAAGATGCCTGTATAGGCCCTCCGTCCTCCCCCCATCTATGACTCAGTAGGGCCCATCACCCAGGAGAGCAGCTGGAGTAATCAGGATTCTGGGGGCGGGTGGGTGGAATGCACCCTCCAGGTGATGTGACACCTAGCCTGAAGAGCAGGGGTTGAGGTCCAGCCCCTTGCACAACCTCAGCGTGCCCTCACTCCCCCCCAACTCAGAGAGAACCCAAGGCTATGTCTACATCTATTTTTTTAGTTCGGACTAACTGCAGCTTTTTATTTCTAACTAGCCACACATCCTAGTTCGAACTAACTTTTTAGTTGGAACTAGGACATGCAGCTGGTTCAAACTAATTGCTTAGTTCAAACTTTTTAAGTTTGAACTAACCATTAATCCGTGTCGACATCGCGCTTAGTCCAGACTAACCAGGAGAATTTATAAGTTTGGACTAAACTTTGCCTAATTCGAACGAAGAAATTTCTTAGTTCAAACTAGGCAAAGGCTAGCGTAGACATGGGCTAAATTTTTCCAGACTAAGCTTGCTTAGTCCAAACTAATTGACTACTGTAGACATAGCTCAGGAGTCCTGGTTTCCTGCTCTAACCACTAAACCCCACTCCTCTCTGCGTCCTTGGGCTGGACAGACAGACAGACACACACACACACACACACACACACACACACTTTGCATCCTCTGCTGGAGCAAGGAACCAAAAGGAATGAAAAGTCTGTGGGAGACATACCTATATCCCTCCAAGGGGGAAGAAGGAAGGCAACTCGCCTAGCTGCATCTACATCAAAGCTGTGCCAAGGCGTCTCTATTAGTGCACTGAATGGGCAGCAGAGAACCTTATTTGCATCAGGGCTGGAACAAGAATTAGCATGCAGAATGGAGAACCGAGCTCCAAGGCAGTAATTGCACTGAACTGTGGGACTGGTGAAGCAGGGAAAAAATGTCTGGTGGGAGAACTCTCCTCCTGACATTAATGAAACCAGACAGGGCTGGTGCTAGGCGGTAAGCAGCCTCTACTTTGCAGGGGGGTGCTGGCATTTGATGGGCGCCAAAAAGGGACAGCGCCATGGCACTCCCCTGATGACTCATAGACTCTAAGGTCAGAAGGGACCAATATGATCATCTAGTCTGACCTCCTGCACACTGCAGGCCACAAAACCTTACCCATCCACTCCTACAATGAACCTCAAACCCATAACTGAACTATTAAAGTCCTCAAATCATGATTTAAAGCCTTTAATACAGAGAATCAACCAGCAAGTGAGCCATGCCCAATGCTACAGAGGAAGGCAGAAAACCCCCAGCGCCCAAGCCAATCTGCCCTGGGGGAAAATTCCTTCCCGACCCCAAATATGGCAATCAGTTAAACCCTGAACATGATGGCAAGCCCACAGCAGCCAGTCAACGTCGCTCTGCTGCGGGGGGGGCATCACAATCCCCAGCGTTGGCCCTGAAACCAGACCTGCACTCACCCAGCGCAGCAGTTATCAAACCATTTCTGGTCATAGATCCCTTGCTGACATCCAAAATACTGAGTCTGCATGATGGCACTGTGAGGTCCCTGGAAGGAACACTGCCCAGACTTACACTTTTCTGCATTGATTTTCCTCCTGTCCTGTAAGTTCCCCATCTTCAAAGCATCTGAAGAGCCGCAACTAAAAAATGCCGCACCTAGAGTGTGTTCAGATTGGAACGTGCCCCTTACAATAGTTGGTGCCTTGGGCAAGCGGCACGAAGTGCACCCTTTAATGGAGCAGCTCTATGGAGCCACTTTGGCATGCCTGGACCAAAGCCTCGCTTGCCCTGCTGTAATTACAGCTCTGTCTTAAGACGTGGGATTTTTCTCCCACAAAAGCTCATGCAATGAATAAATTTGTTAGTCTTTAAAAGTGACACCAGAATCCTTGTTTGTTTTGCTGAACTAGACGAACGTGGCTATCCCCAGGGTTGTTGCTGCCAGTGGACCAGCAGGGCTGAAACTGGCCAGCTACGGCAGGGACTGGATGGGGCCTTGGCCACTGGTGGAAGGACCCCTATGTGACTCCTGGATCAAGCCGGGGGGGGCTGGATTGGGGCCCAGGGGGCCAGGGCTACCTGGAAGAGGGTGGGGGCCCAGGACCTTTTTTCAGGGCAATGATGTCCCCAACTACCCCTTTGGAACAGTTCCTATTGTCCACTTAAGGTTTCCTAAACCAAACAACTCTAGTTTACTACCTTAAGTCATTCCCAAAACAGTGGGTTACTCACCAGTAACCGTCCTTCTCTGAGATGGGCTGCTCAGATCCAGTCAGTAATAGGTGTCTCTGTGCCGGCGCGAAGGAATGGTCAGAAAACTTTTGTCCCAGCCTTTCAGGAGAGGATAGGCAGCCTCCGCCCCTCACACCACCCGTGGCTATATATACGGCCACCTCCCAAGCCATCCTCAGTTCCTCGGAGTCGTCAACTCCGTGTGCGGGGATGGAGGGGAGGGACCTCAATGGATCCGAGCAGCCCATCTCGAAGAAGGGCAGTTACTGGTGAGTAACCCACCGTTCTTCGAGCGCTGCTTGGATGCATTCAGTAATAGGTGACTACTAGCCATGCTGATGGATGGCAGGTGGAGTTGGCTCTTCTGCCTTCAGCGTAGCGAAGAAAACACCCCAAATGGGAAGAGGCCGGGAGGCGAACTCGGTTCCTGGCGTGGCACAGAAGAATTGATAACTGGGCCAACCCAAAATTAGGGGTAGGTCCACCCGCACCGAGGCAGGCATGCGAGGGCAGGATGGACCAAGGTCACCATGGCGAAGATGAAGAACACAACATGACAAGATAGGGTTGCGCTTTGCTGCTATACTAGGTGGTATAGCATGAGGAAAGGGACCAGAGAATAAGTGTCTGGTCATAAAACTTTCCAGCATGAGCTGTAAGGAGATGCTGGAGGCCAGCGGGTATGGGATTAGCCGTAATATCCGTAGCCCACACAGGAAGCAAGGAAGAAGGGAAAATTATCCCATGAACAGAGCACATCCAGTCTAAACCAGGAGCCAAAGGGTCACAGCCTAGCCATGACGGTTGCCAGCTATGCAGACAGTCACCGGAGGAATGAAGCTGTCCCTTGTTCTGGTCACAACCAGCCCCTGAGGGGGCCTGGGCTAAATTGCGCAGATGCAACTGGGAACTGGGGGGGTGAAGAAAAGCCCCGGATTCAAGCAAGAAGGGTCTGAGGAAGGCACTTCGAAGCAGTACCCAAAACCCAAAGGCAAGAGAGGTGCCGTGAGCAGCGCATTGCATGTCGGCTGGGGAACCTTAAGCTAGTGCACAAGCACACATTTCCAGCGGTGTATGGGACTGAAAACTGGGGTTGTTTAGGGTTTTGGGGGTTTTTTTGAAGGGGTCCCCAGGATGTTAGCACCCACAAGGCGGCATGATGGCCTTAGGTGGTGCAGATGGTTGGTACCTATAAGTGCCTCAGTAGCATACGAGCTCACGGCCCATCGTTTGGCCTGTAATCCTGTGGGGTTCCAGCATCACGAGGATTGCCTGGATGACAGGGGTATATGAAGAGGGAAGAAGGGGAGGCGGGGGACAATGCAAAACTGCCGCTCCACCAAGTCATCGGGGATCCAGTGGCAGGGATATGATATCGCGTGCCTAGGGCATCATTGGAGAAGAACCATGCCGCAGCTACATTGCACCTACATGCGTAGCAGGAACAAGGGCAGGTAGAGACAGAACTGCCCCAGAAGTACGGTTGCCATAGGAAGGATGAGTCACCGTCCAAGCACGCAAGAAGTGGAGTTGCTCGCAAAGAGTCAAATGCGGCACTACTGAGGTATCTTGGGTTTAGGGAACCCACGTGTAGGACAACTCGGTGGAGGGGCTTTCATGCCCGGATTGCGGTATTGTACTGGCTGTGTAGGGGCTGACGTCGCAGAAAAGGACAGACTCTGCTGCAGGAGGCCCAGGATAGGTACTCCCACTGCTGTTCCTCGCCAAGGATAAATGTGACATTGACTCCTATCCCTTGAGTTCCTTCCAGGTCAGGTAAGCTAGGTCTCTGCTTAGAGAGTGAAAAGGGGAAAGAGGGGAGTGTGTGAGAAGGGCTTACCCCGCTTCTGGAAGGGTGGACCCAGGGCGGGAACTCTCAGGATAGGCTGTCCTGGTACCAGCCAAGGTTGCCCGCAAGGGAGAGGGGCTGTTGCAAGGCCTCAGATTCTGCTAGAAGGGGGGAATATAGAGTGGCAGGGGTTGGACTGCCCTGCCTTGGCCTTCCCTGGAGGCTAAGGACCATCATAATGATGAGACATACATCCTGTTTGGCGGTTGGAGTAGTGTAGGTTCTCGTCTAGCACAGGGGTGCTAAGAGCCTCAGTCGAGCTGGTCTAGCCAGCGTGTCAATGGTATGTTAGCGAGGGGAGGGGTTCCCTCCCAGACCCAGGAACGAGCGTGTATCCTCCCTCATGTAGCGTCTTTGGGTAAGCAGGAGTGGTTCTGCGTCCTTAGAGGGCTGTGACTGCCCTTGTCGGCGCCTCTACAGCAGTGGCTGGGGCTACTATGAGATGCACTTCTTGTTCCTGTCAAGACCTGTCTTGTCACCTACCGATGCAGGGGTTGTCGGTTGAAGGGTACCTGGAAGAGGGATGAGAGGGGTGGATCTACCATAAATGCCGGAGTAACATCTAGGATGTCTAGGAGTGGGCCTCGGTATAGATGTACCGATGGGCAAGGGTTTTGGTTGCTATGGCACGCATTCCCCGAGGTTGGGAAAAGTACACGGCCAGAATTAGTGTGCCTGAGTTCGCAGTATCGAGAGAGGCTGAAAGAGTCCCGCTAAGTCCCGATGCCCCCGAAAGGAGGGAAAGGACACCAACTGCCCACTCTGAGGGTGCACTGGAGTCTTATTGCATCCCGGATATCTAGAGAATGGGGTGGCTGCCAGATGGGCTGGCACTTCCCTTGCCGGTGCACTCAAGTCTTACTGTATCTTGGATGTCTTGAGAGTGGGTGGGTGGTCAAATGGGCTGGCCCCTTCCTTACAGGTAAGAGCATGGAGAGGTCTCAGCACCATAGCAGCAGGATGCCGGGGGGTGAGAAAGGTTCGGCTGTATCGCCGCGATGATGAGAGAAGTGGCATTGGAGGGGAAGGGCGTTGCCCCGAGCGGTTTATGGGGGAAGAAAGGGCCCAGAAGGGAGGAGGCCAAAGTATTTGGCCTCACCGCTGGGGTCCCGCATGGTGCCCACCACTGAAAGGGTTTCTGGAGAGAACAAGGCATCCCCTCCAAAAGGCAGGTCAAGGACCTCCTGTTGAGCAGTAGGGGGCACGCTAGCCTCCCTGAGCCAGGCTGCTCGGTGGATAGTTACCGCCAAGGCCATAGTGCGGGCGGCTGTATCCACTGCGTCTCGAGCCGAGAGGAGGAGGTCCTGGAAGATTATCTGACCTTCCTCTAGGAATGCATCATACTCCTCTCTAGCTTCTGGTGGGAGTAGGCGTCAGAGTATTGCAACCGACTCCCACACGTCCAGCAAATATCTGCTGGTCAGGGCTTGGGTATTTGCCACTCACAGCTGGAAGGCCGAGGAGGAGTAGACCTTACGGCCCAAGAAGGCTAGTCCCCTGGCTTCCCTGGAAGACGGGAGGAAGTCGCTAGGGGGCTCGCCCGGGCCTAGCACCATTTGCACCACATCCCTAGGGGGGACCGGGTGATCAGCAAGAGAAGGGAAGTCTGGCTCAGGGACCCAGTACTTAACACTTGCCGTGTCCAAAACCAGAGCAATAGAGCTTGGACTCTGCCACCAGGAGGACGTGAGGTCCCAGACGCTCGGGTGGAGTGGGACTGTCAGGGGTTCTGCCGAGTCAAAGGCAGGCCCAAAGAGGGTGTCCAGAGGCAGACCGAAGCGTTGTACCTCCATCCCTAAATGGGCCGTAGCCCGGCACAGCAAATCAAAGTACGCCAATAAGTTCCCCGTAAAGGAGCCCAGTGCCGGGGACAGAGTAGTACCAAGAGCTCATTGTGAAGGAGCAGGAGTCTCCCGGAGGGACCATTCCTGTGGGCAGAAGTGTAATGGCGATGGTGCCAAAGTGCGGCGCCGTGGTCACTTGAAGCCCCTCAATGGCCCCTCCTCTGGGCTGAGAGCAGGGGAAGGAGTGCAAGACTCCAGGGGCGGTACTGGCGACAGCAAGGTGATGTGTTGCCGTGGGGATGGTCTTACGGTACCAGGGCCCAATGGAGTGGAAGACGGAGGGCTGTATGGTGAGGGAGAGCGACACCCACGATGGACCCAGGCCTCAGAAGTGAAGGCCGGTTTGCCCCTTCTAGCTGGGATTGGGGCAGGTGGTGTGGGGAGCAGAAGGAGGGCTCGAGGAGCCTCCACTGCTTCAGGAGTTGTCAGCATGAGGAGTGACTCTGGGCAGGCATGCAGTTAGTCCTTGCCTGGTGAAGGGGGACTGCCTGGTTGGGAGGGCTCGCGCTCTGTCAGTACAAGGGTGTACCGAGTCTGCAGTGCTGAGGGTGATTGTGGCCGGTGCTGGGGTGAACTCAGCACCAGTGACGCCAGACTGTACCAGGCCAACAGCGCCGGAGACGCACTCAATCGGTGCCAGGGTGATCTGGGTGCTGGCGGTTCCATTCTATGCCGGGGTGCCGGGGGCAGCCTTGAATGGTGCCGAGGTGCCAGGTGCCGGGTTGGCACCGAGGTGCCGGAGTTGGCACCGAAGTTGTGCCACGGTGGACACCAGTGGTAGGGTGCCATGGGGGCTCCAGTGCTGAGCTGGGTCTCAGCACCAGGCGGGAACCCGAAGCCTCAGACAGAGAGTGCCAAGCCTGCTCTAGGCTAGGGCACGACGCCGTTGTTCCCTCTCCTTGATGGTCCTAGGTTACAAGGAGAGACATAGGGAACAGGCTGAGACCAGGTGGTCTGTGCCTATGCACTGTAGGCACTTCCCATGGGGATTGTCCCAGGGGAAGGCCTTGCCGCACTAGGAGCAGGGTTTGAACCCTGGCATATCCAGCGGTGAATGATCTTCCAGCCTGATGATGGAAGACTCCTGCTGTGGAACTATGTCCCTGAAGAGTTGCTCCCGGTCAGGTGAAAAGCTCATAGAAAAAGGACAGGCTGCTTGCGTTCGCAAGGAGCGGACGTTCCAGATCCAACACGCAAGGCGGAAGAAATGAAACTGAGGAGGGGTCGGGAGGTGGCTGTCTATATAGCCGCAGGTGGCGTGAGAGGCGGAGGCTGCCTACCCTCTCCTGACAGGCTGGGACAAAAGTTTTCCAACTAATCCTGCGCTCCGGCACGGAGACACCTATTACTTAATGCATCCAAGCAGCACTCGAAGAAGAAACAACCTTATTCTGCCTTATACCATTGTTTCTTCCCTACAAAAATCCCTCCTCAATTTCAAAACTCAGTTTTGATGCCTCAGTCCAAAAGCTTCATAAGTTCTACTGGGACATCACCTTTTCTTGACTGATAATGTTGGGGACTCTGCCTGTCTCCTGCATTGCAGACCCTGAGCCATACAGCCTGTCTCCTGGGAACCTTTGAGCTGCACTGAGTGGTGAGACATGCTCCCCACCCCCAACACACTCCCTCTTTCTCTCTTAGTCCAGGTGGAACTTCCTAAACCTCATTTTTGTAATCAGACTCGGACTAGATTTCCCCAATCCTGCAGTTGAAGCTGAGTAATATTGTAACAGTTGGCTGGTTTCACTCCTTGTATGGTTATGCCTATTTGTATAATAAGTTTTATATACCAGGCCATAAAAGAACTTTTGTCATCAAGCTGATTGCCAGACTCTCTACAAAATTCATTTACTCCTTTGTGTTCTCAGCTTCCCATTCCCTGCATTGCTCTGCAGCAATACTTCTTTTACCTACCCAAGTAATGCCCAAAATTCCTGTGGGGTTTGCTCATCAATGTGGTTACTGCTAAAACAATTGTAGAGTGACTGTGGGGAGAGCAACAGAGCCGTAACACTCTGTTTTGCTGCCCAGGGCGCATTCTGATCAGAACGCACCCCTTGCCATTAGCAGCGCTTGGAGCCAGCACCGCAAAACCTGCCTTCTATTAAAGAGCGGCTCTATTCAGCTGCCCCAGCGTGGCGGGGGCAAAGCCCTGTTGGCCCCACCATAGTTATGGCTCTGGAGAGCAACATGCTGAACCTGCAGCCTATAAGGGTGGCAGCTGCAAAGAGCTGCTCAGTGCAGCCTGTGGTGTCCAGGAGTGTATAAGGGTAACAGGTGGAAAGTGCTGCATTGACCCAGTCTGCTCAGATATCGGTTGGTTACTCATTAGTAACTGTCCTTCTTCAAGATGGGCTGCTCACAAACATTCAGTTACAGGTGTCTACCAATGTTCCTTCTAAGCCAGTGATGCAGCTGAGCAAGTTCCTGGGCCCGGGCCGGGCCCCTGAGCCACTGCCCATTGGCTCCCCGAGTGCATCCATAACTTGCTCAGTTACGTCACCAGCTTAGAGAGGGAATATTGTATAGATTTACTGATTGAGATGCCGCTTCAAGTAGTCAGTCTTCCATGAACTCCATGTCTTTCCCTTAGCAAAATCACAGATTATCTTGGCTTCTGCACATGACAAGCATAATACACCATTGTCCTCAGAGTAAGAAAATAGCTGACCCAATTTGACATGCTGCACCTCTCCAGATTCCATCGTCTCAGTTGCAATTAATTCATTTAGCCATGCCATCTTAAAACTTCCAATACCTTTATATTTCTTGACATCACTGCAATTGTCTTCCATCAAACTGTTGGCTGTACACTTTGTCATTTTCTGTTATGAATTTGTGAAGCTGCTTTGTGGGACGGCTTCTGATTTTTTTGTTGTCTGTAATCTCAGCTCACCTTTAGAAGATTGGTAAATATATAAGCAAATGTGTGAGAAATTACACAGATAAGAGCTGATGATCACCAATAGCCAAGAATCTATTATTTTTTTACAGATTCCTAATGAATGTGCCAATTCTGACTAGATCTCACTCACTGAGCTAAATGAAGTCACCCTGATTTAGGCCTATATATTACTTGAGTTGATGTTAATTAAGATCAATGACAGTTTTTCCACTTTACTTAAAAAGTTAGATCAGGCTGCCTTTTCTTTCTGCTACAATCCCCATCTGCCAGTTTTGTGTTCTTGTCTGCAAGCTTTGAACTTTCCTTTACCAGCTTCCAACTGAAAACAGAGCTGTGCTAAAAATACATGGAGGGGACACCTCCTCCTAAAGCCATTGTTTATGGAACTTGGTAAAGACATCAAAATGGGAGGACATGCAGTTTGCCTATAATGTATTGTCAGGGCCATTCACTTAAATGTGAGCACAAGGTGGGGTGTGCCTCTTGGATACCACAGAGCCAAGCATGTGTGAATACCTGGTATAGTGAGCCATTCAAAGATCCTGGGATGGAAAGTGCTGTAGAAATGCTGTGTGTTAATAAAGTAAGATAAGGTTCTATAGTTTTCTGTGTTTATTCTGAATCTTGGGTGGAATTTGTGTGTTGTGTCTACCTATCCCACTGTTTCCCAACCAGTGTGCCACAGCACACAGGTGTGCCACAGAATTTTTTGAAAAACTACTCAAAGAGCTCTGGATTCGCTCATGAAAATATATGGCTTCATTTGGAAACTATATGGCAGTGTGCCTCAAATGAATTAAAGGAAGCAAGGAGTGCCACTGCAATGGCAGAGAAAACATTGGGAATCACTGACCTATGTGGCGGCAATGACTTGAAAAGGAAGCAGTACGTTTCCTTACACATCAACACTCCCCTCCCCCCCCCACGTGGCATGAGTTTACTCCCGCTTCTAATCTGCCCCCAGCCCGGGAGCACTCTCCCTGGCTCCTCCACTCCCCCGCCTCTGCTCCCCACCAGCCCCGCTCCTCCAGCTCCTCCACTCCCCACCAGCCCTGATACTCCAGCTCCTCCGCTCCCCACCAGCCCCGATACTCCGGCTCCTCTGCTCCCCACCAGCCCCGATCACACGGCTCCTCCACTCCCCACCAGCCCCAATCGCCGACTCCTCCACTCCATGCCAGCCCCGACCCCCAGCTCCTCCGCTTCCGCTTCTGCTCCCTGCCAGCCCCACCCCAGGCTTCCTGGCACCCAGGAGAAATGTTTCCAAGGTCAGGCATGGCTTGTGGCTGCTAGACCTGCGCTGGGGTCAGGGTTTGCTGCGCCAGTGAGCAGCAGCAGCTGCACTACTGCTCACCAGTGTTCCCTCTAAGCTGCGCTGGCGCACTGCAGTGCAGCCCGCCGCAGCCGCCAGCGCAGGGAAGGCAGCTGGCAGTGCACCGCCGGCAGCCAGAGGCCCTCCATAGAGCTCCTCTGGGGCTGGGAGTTTTGAAAATCTGGGCATGCTCCGTAGAGCTTCTCTGGCCCCAGGAGCTGTGGCTGGGCCATGCGGCTCCAGCCACAAGGTAAGTTTGTGGGGGCAGGGAGGCTGCTGGGGAGCTGGGAGTGGGCTGGGGGGGGCGGCCTGGAGCAGGTCCGTGGGGGTGGGGGGGCCGCCGGGAGCCGGGGGGGGGCCGCTGGGAGCAGCGGGGGTGGCGGGGAGCGGGGGGCAGCTGGCAGCAGGGGGCAAGGGGGGCAGCCGGGACTGGGGGTGGGGGGGCTGCTGGGAGCAAGGGGGGCGGCCAGGAGCGGGCCACGGGGGTGGGGAGGGCAGGAGCAGGCCCATGGGGGGGGTAGAGCAGCAACTGAGGGGGGCGTTGCGCAGCGAGCAACATGAGTTGCTCAGCTGCCACCATCTCTTAGAAGGAACATTGCTGCTCACTGGTGAAGCTTAGAAGGAACATTCATGTCTACGTGCTGCAGCGCACGGTAACTCACAAAGTCTTTAGGGTTAGCCTGTCAGGTCAGGGCGCATGGCCAACGCCCCCTCCATGCCACGACCGTGGCTATATAGGTGACCATGACCATGACCCTCCCAGTCCTATTTACATTTGTCAACTCCATTAGCGGGGACAGTGGGAGGGACCTGAATGTATGTGAGCAGCCCATCTCGAAGAAGGACGGTTACTGGTGAGTGACCAACCATTCTCCTTTAAGCGCTGCTCACATCTATCAGTTCCAGGTGACTGCTAGCCATACCCAAGGATGGTGGGAGGAGCTACAGTCTACCCACACTGAGTACAGCTCTACCCACAGCGGCATCATCTCTAGCCTGTTGGGCAATGGCGTGGTGCATTGTGAAGGTATGTATCAACAACCACGTAGCAGCCTCACAGATCTCTTGGATCAGGACCTTAGCAAGGGAGGGACATAGAAGATGCCTGAGCTCTGGTAGAGTGGGCTTTCACAGTCTCTGAGAGAGGCGTGTTTGACCTGCCGTAGCAGTCTTTAATGCAGTTCACAATCCACTGAGAGATGAACTGGGAGGATACTGGAGAGCCTCTCATGCGTTCAGCGACTGCCACAAACAATTGGGAGGTCTTGCAGAAATATCGTGTGTGCTCAATATAGGTTAGGAGCGCTCTTCTCACATCCAGGGTGTGCCACCGTCTCTTGTTTTCTGTCACCCAAGGGTCTGGATAGAAGACTGGCAGGCAGATTTCTTGATTCATGTGGAAGGGGGTGGCAACCTTGGGCAAGAACGAGGCGTGGTGATGCAGGACCACCTTGTCTGGGAAGAAAACTGTATATGGAGGTTCAGAGGACAGGGCTCGTAACTCTGAGACCCTTCCGGCCGAGGTAATTCCTACCAGAAAAGCCACCTTCCAGGTCAGTACAAGCAGGGTGGCTGAGTCCAAGGGCTCATATGGTGGTTCTGTCAGATCCTGCAGCACAATGTTCAAATCCCACTGAGGAGTGGGTTTACGGGTGTGGGGAAAAAGTTTTTCCATTCCTTTCAGGATTCTATGGCAGATGGGGTATGAAAAGTGTGGAGCCCCATCTACGCTTTGGTGAAAGACCAAAATTGCCACCAAGTGGACTTTTAGTGAGGACAGAGATAGGCCTTTCTCTCTGAGATCAAGAAGATAGTCCAAAGTTGCCTGAATTGGTGCGGAAGTAGGGTCTATGTCTTTGTCACGGCACCAAGTGGAAAAGTGATTCGATTTTGCCATGTAGGTGGACCTGGTGGAGGGTTTCCTGCTACCAACCAGGACCTTTTAAACCATATCTGAGAAGCGCCTCTCTGGCTCGCTGAGCCAGAGAGCATCCAGGCTGTCAGGTGCAGGAGGCCTGGTTTTCAGTGCCGAAGGCATCCCAAGTCCTGTGTCAGGAGGTCCGCCCACCATGGGAGGAGAAGCGGGGTCCTCATGGACATGTCTTGTAGAAGGGGAAACCAGTGTTGTCTGGGCCAGCCCGGGGCTATCAGAATGATGTGTGCCTCATCCATGAGGACCTTCAGGACCACCCAGTGGATCAATGGAATTGGAGGGAAGGCATACATTAGGGCCCCCGACCAAATGAGGAGGAAGGCATCGCTGAGAGAACCTTTCTCCCAACCTCAGAAGGAGCAGAACGGGGGACATTTGTGGTTCTGCTCCGTGACAAAGAGTTCGCTCTTGGGGGGGGTCCCCATCTGTTTGTCAGCAGGGAGAAAACCTTGTTGTGGAGGGACCACTCATGATGCGTAAGGGGTTTCCTGCTGAGTGAGTCCGCTATGCCGTTGTCTACCCCGGGTAAGTGGGAGGCAGTTGGCATGAACTGATGGTCTATCGCTAGTTGCCAAAGTTTGGTCGCTTCCTTGCATAGAGCCAAGGAGCGGACTCCCCCTTGACAGTTCGTGTAGAACATGGCCGTTGTATTGTCTGAGAGGATATGGACCACGCTGCCTTGGATCTGGTCTAGGAAGGTCATGCAGGCTGGTCTGATAGCCCGGAACTCCGTCACATTTATGTGGAGGACACTGTCCTCGGGATTGCTAATGCCTTGCATGACAAGGCCCCCGGAGAGGTGGACACTCCAGCCCAAGTCGGACGCATCCGTTATCAGGGTGACTGAATGTTTGGACTCCCTGAACGGAAGTCCCCCCATCTCAAAGTTGGGGTCCTTCCAGATTTGGAGGGACTCCAGGGCATATTTAGGGACTGAGAGAATCTTGTCCAGGCGGTCCCTTCCTGGTCAGAAGATTGTGGTGAACCAGAGCTGGAATGGTCTCATCTGCAGGCGGGCTGTTCGGGTTACCGATGTGGCCGCTGCCATGTGTCCCAAGAGCTGCATGCACCTGCATGCTGTGGTCAGCCCGGGTGCCTGGAGCTTCATGATGATGGTGTAGATGAACCAAAATCTTGACAGGGGCAAGGACACGGTGCCCTGTCAGGCGTTTAAATGTGCCCCAATGAACTCTGTGTCCTGAGTGGGGCAAAGCTTGCACTTCTCTAGGTTTATGCAGAAGCCGACGAACTCGCACAGGTTCATTACCAGGTCGACGTGGTTTTGTACCTGTCGACTTGACTTGCCCACTATGAGTAAGTCATCTAGGTAGGGGTAGATTCTTATGCCCCTCCTGCGTAGGAAAGCTACGACCAGTGTGACACACTTTGTGAACACCCTGGGAGCTAGTGATAACCCAAAGGGGAGGGCGGTGAACTGGTAGTGGCCTCGTGCCACGACGAACCTGAGAAAACGCATTGGTGGGGCCGAATGGCTATGTGGATGTAAGTGTCCTTTAGGTTGAGGGCTGCGAACCAAACTCCTGGGGACAGCGAGAGAATAATCTGTGGTAGGGAGACCATGCGGAATTTTATTTTCTTTATCTGTTTGTTGAGTGCTCTGAGGTCTAAAATGGGTCGCAGGTCCCCATTGGGCTTGGGGACTAGGAAGTAGCATGAATAGAACCTTTTGCTGCGCTGTCTCCTGGGAAGCTTTTCTTTGGCTCCGAGGGAGAGTAACTTCTGGCATTCGACCTCAAGCTTGTTTAGCAGATCTGGGTTTTCAAGGGGGCGGTTTACTGTCTTGGGTGGTTGAAAGGAACTGGATGCTGTATCCCCTAGCCACTGTGTTGAGAACCCACTGGTCTGACGTGACACGGATCCATTGTGGAACGAAGTGGCAGAGGTGGTGGTGGGAGAACAGGGGTTGTGGAGCGCTGCCCTCGGGGGGGACCGTCAAAAACACTCTTCACGGCCTGACAAGCAGTCCAATCCGTGTCCGCGCCATCTAGACTGAGAGGCACCAAGCTTACCCCCTTTACCTGATCAGCCCTTATCTTTGCCCAGGTTGCCAAGATAGCACTGGGGAAACTGGAGGGATCTCAGGAACTAGGTTTGCAGTTGCAGCTGTTGTTTCAGTTGGTGTAACTGTTGCTGTAGCTGATGTGACCTCGATGAGCGCCTAACGGGTTGAAGAGTGTAAATCCCAAGGGATCGAAGTGTAGCCCTCAAGTCCTTCATACCATGCAGCTTCATGTTTGTGGAAGATGCAAAGAGGTCGGGACCCACGAAAGGGAGATGGATTATCTGTTGCATCTGCGTGGAAAGGGCAGAGTTTTGGAGCCAGGCCAAGCGGTGTATCACCATTGCCGATGCCATTATACGTGCCGCTGTATCCACTGCGTCCCAGGTTGCCGCGAGCACATCCCTGGATGCTCTCTGGCCATCGCCCAGCATTGCCGCGAAGCCTCTCAGGCACTCCTCAGAGATGGCTGAGTGGAGATTTCGTAGAGCCTCTCACAAGTTGAAGATGTAGCACGTCATCAGGGCTGAGTGATTTGAGATACACAGCTGTAGGGTGGCAGAGGAGTAAACTTTCCTGCCCAATAGGTCAAGCTTCCTCGCCTCTCTGTTCTTGGGCATGGAGCTGAGCTGACCTTGTCTCTCCCTTTAGTTGACTGCGTCGACCACCAGGGATCCTGGGGCCGGGTGGTGAAACAGGAAGGGGAATCCTTCCAAGGAGACAGAGTATTTCTCGTCTGCTATTTTGGACACTGGTGGGATCGAGGAAGGCATTTGCCAGCATTCCTGGACGATGCAGAACACTCAAGCGTGTAGGGGAATTGCAACCTTAGCCGGCAGGGCTCTACAGCAAGCATCAAAGAGGGAATCATCTTCTACTTGGATCACCCCCACCTTCGGCTTCAGTTTTGCTGCCATGCAGCGGAGACTGTCCTGCTTGATGTGGGAATCTCCTTCACAGTTGGCAGACATGTCAATTAGGCGTTCGTCGGGTGATGAGGATGACTGGGACCTTGATCTGCTACGTTGAGTAGAGTCAGGGTCTGGCTCGTCATCGGAGAAATCCGAGGACTCCGGCACCGGCGATCAGGCATAACGGAAGGAGGTATTGTCTGCCGTTGCGTTCAGCCAGTCATGGATCCACCCGTTGTACAGTGACCTCAACAGCAGCATCAGCGCCATGGGGGGAGTAAAGACCTCTCTTGATGGGCGCCTTCCCCTTCAGCTCAGTGACACGGAGCTCTTTCAAAGCCGCTTTCTTGGATGCCCCTCCTGAGGGGGAAGAAAGGGGTCTTCTGAGGACAATCCGGACGACCTCCTCTCCTACATCCTGCAGTCCGGTACCGAGAGTTCCTCAGAGGAGCAATGAGGTGGAGCTGCGGTACTTGGGCCTCGTGCCAGGTTTGACGGTAGCGGGTTGGACAAGGGTGAAGAAGCCTGTGACGGTACCAGTATCGGTGCGGCTGTTGCTGGTGCCGAGTCCAACAGTACCAGAAGTCACAGCACTGGAAGCGGCAGTATTGGCGACAGTGCCGAATCCAGTGGTACCGGGCTTGATGGCAGTATCGGGCTTAGAGACGGTACCACCAGGGGTGGTGCCATGTCCAGGAGTGCTGAAGGGGGTGGTGCCGCTGTAGTCCACTTCTTGTTCTGCACTGGGGTCGAGTTTGAATGCCCTTGGCAGGTCGGTGCCTGAGCCAGTGCCGTACTCGGGGTGGCTGAGAGGCTACCAGAGGATCGGCAAGAGGGCCGAGATTTCAAGCCCAGTACCGGAGATCAGTGGGAATCTTGAGCCCAGGCCGATCAAAGATCCGGTGGAGTGCTGGTGGCTTGGCTGCCTTCAGGCGGAGCGGCTCCGTTCCCCAAAATTGAGAGGAGATGGCGCTCTCTTTCCAGCCGAGTCCTTCACTTGAAGGATTGGCAAATGGAGCACTCCACCATGAGGTGGGACTCATCCAAGCAAGCGAGGCATGTCTCGTGTGGGTCGTCCTTCAGGAAAGCCTTGCAGCATCCTAAGCACGGCTTGAATCATGGCATTTCGAGTTTCTCATGAAAGACAGGCGCTTGCGTTTCACGAGATAACACTGATCCGAACCGATGCTTATGGCAGAAAATGGAACTGGGAGGGTCAGGGTCACGGTCACCTATATAGCTGCAGTCGCGGCATGGAGGGGGTGTTGGCCATGCACCCTGACCTAACAGGCTAAGGCTAAAGACTTTCCGAGCTACCGTGCACTGCCGCACATAGACAGCTGTAACTGAATGATGTGAGCAGCACTTGAAGGAGAAGCTCTCTTCTGGTGGGTGCCAGGGGCATGTAATTTGGCAGCAGAGAACTGCTGTATAACCCAGCCTGCTGAGTTCAGGGGTGTATAAGGGTTAGCTGAGAGTATTGATGGACCAGTCCACTCAGACTTGCTTTTTAATCCATGAATGTATAGATGTGTGTCCAGAGTTGGAGGAACCCAGCCCTCAGAAATGTAGCTCCTGCAGGGAAGGTCTGCTGTGAGGGGACTTGAAGAAGGCAGCAGTGAGCTCCATAGAGAAACACAAGTGGTACAAGCAGTGCATTAATAGAATTATAACCCGCCCACACTCCAGAAAGGAAAGTAACCATAATAAATGAGCACACCTGAAGGTTACAGACTAATCTGATAAAAACACCTGGTGGAGTAACATGGGCAGTATGTGACCCCAATCATGTGGTACTTGTTCAGTAGTTACTTTGGAGTGGGGAAACTGAGACACAGAACTGACTAAGCGTTCTCTTCTTTTTTTCCCCTCTATCAGACCCAGCTCCATTAGCAAGGTCCCTCGCTCATAAAATATTTGGTTCCCTTCTTCCAAAGGGGTAGCCATGTTAGTCTGGTTCAGCAAAAGAAGCAAGGAGTCCTGTGGCACTTAAAGACTAACAGACAAATAAATCTGTTATTATTTATTTATCTGTTAGTCTTTAAGTGACACACGACTCCTTGCTTCTTTAGTCACCTTCTGTAACTTTTAAGATAAAACTTGCACTTTGTTCGACAGTGCCATAAAGAGTTAAGAGCTACGACTTAGAATTTCGATTTTAGAGCAAAACGGTTGGAGGTCTAAGTGACCACAAGAATGGTTTTTGGTACTTTTTGGTAGTGATCATTAGTGATATTGAAAGGACTGGAAATTTAGTAGTAATCATTAGGGATATTGAAAGGACAGGAAAACTCCCTTGGCTTCTCACTTGAGACAGGAGAATGGTTGGTTACTCACCGTAACCATCCTTCTTCAAGATGGGCTGCTCACATACATTCAGTTACAGGTGTCTACGTGCCGCAGCGCACAGTAGCTCAAAAAGTCTTTAGCGTTAGCCTGTCAGGTCAGGGCACACGGCCAACACCCCCTCCACGCCATGGCTGCAGCTATATAGGTGACTGTGACCCTGACCTCCCACTCCCATATACCTTCACCAACTCTGTTAGCAGGGACGGTGGGAGGGACCTGAATGTATGTGAGCAGCTCATCTCGAAGAAGGATGGTTACGGTGAGTAACCAACCGTTCTCCTTCGAGCGCTGCTCACATCATTCAGTTACAGGTGACTGCTAGCCGTACCCAAGGATGGTGTTAGGAGTACAGCTCTGCCCACAGCAGCATCATTTCTTGCCTGTTGGGCAATGGCATAGTGCATCATGATGGTATGTATCAATGACCATGTAGCAGCAGATCTCTTGGATCAGGACCTTAGCGAGGAAGGCCATGGAGGACACCTGAGCTCTGGTAGAGTGGGCTCTCACAGTCTCTGGAAGAGGCATGTTCAACCTTCCGTAGCAGTTTTTAATGCAGTTTACAATCCATTTGGAAATGCATTGGGAAGATACCGGAAAACCTCTCACACGTTCCGCGACCGCCACAAACAGCTGGGGGGTCTTGCGGAAGGATTGGGTGCGCTCAATGTAGGTTAAGAGCACTCTTCTCACATCCAGGGTGTGCCACCATCTTTGCTTTTCCGTCACCTGTGGTTCTGGGTAAAAGCCCAGCAGGCAGATTTCTTGATTCATGTGGAACAGAGTGGCGACCTTGGGCAGGAACAAAGGGTGGTGACACAGGACAACCTTGTCAGGAAAAAAAACCATGTATGGGGGTTCAGAGGACAGGGCTCATAGCTCTGAGACCCTTCTGGCCAATGTAACGGCCACCAGGAAAGCCACCTTCCAGGACAGCACTAGCAGAGTGGCTAAGTCTAAGGGCTCGTACAGCGGTTCTGTCAGAACCCATAGCACCACGTTCAGGTCACACTGTGGGGTGGGGTTACGGACGTGGGGAAAAAGTTTTTCCACTCCTTTCAGGAATCTATGGCAGATGGGCTGTGAGAAGAGTGGGACCCCATCTGTTGTTTGGTGAAAGGCCAAGATTGCTGCTAAATACACTATCAGTGATGACAGAGAAAGGCCTTTCTCCCTTAGGTCAAGAAGGTAGTCTAAGGTTGCCTGTACTGGTGCAGAGATAGGGTCTATGTGTTTATTACGGCACCAAGCAGAGAAATGATTCCATTTTCCGACATAGGTGGACCTGGTGGAGGGTTTTCTGCTACTAACCAGGACCTTTTTAACCCTATCCAAGCAGTGTCTCTCTTGTTCGCTGAGCCAGAGAGCATCCAGGCTGTCAGGTGCAGGAGACCCTGGTTGGGGGGCCCGAAGGCGTTTTGAGTCCTGTGTCAGAAGGCCCGCCCACTGTGGGAGCCAAAGCAGGGTCCTCACTAACATGTCTTGTAGGAGCGGGAACCAGTGTTGCCTGGGCCAGTCCGGGGCTATCAGGATGACGAGTGCCTCGTCTGTGAGGACCTATAGAAGCACCCTGTGAATCAGGGGAATTGGAGGGAAGGTGTACATTAGGACTCCCAACCAGTTGAGGAGAAAGGCATTGCTGAGAGACCCCTTCTCCTGACCTTGGAGGGAGCAGAACTGAGGACATTTGTGGTTCTGCATCGTGGCAAACAGGTCAATCTGAGGGGTTCCCCACCTGATTGTCAGTAGGGAGAAAACCTCGTTGTGGAGGGACCACTCATGGTTTGCCAGCGGCTTTCTGCTGAGTGAGTCTGCTATGCCATTGTCCACCCCGGGGAGATGGACAGCAGTTGGCATGAAGTGATGGTCTATTGCTAGTTGCCACAGCTTGGTCACCTCCTCACATAGAGCCGAGGAGCGGACTCCCCCTTGGCGGTTCGTGTAGAACACGGCTGCTGTGTTGTCTGAGGGGATTTGGACCACTCTGTCCTGGATCTGGTCCAGGAAGGTCATGCAGGCCAGTCTGATGGCCTTGAGCTCCTTCACGTTTATGTGGAGGAGACTGTCCTCAGGGCTCCAGGCACCTTGTGTGGATAGGCCCCCAGAAAGGGGGGCCCCCACCCCAGAATGGAGACATCCATTATCAAGGTTACAACAGGTTTGGATTCCCCAAATGGGATTCTCCCCATCACGAAGTCGGGGTCCCACCAGATTCGGAGGGACTCCAGGGCATGCTGGGGTACCGAGATTACCTTGTCGAGGCAGTCCCATTCTGGTCAGAAGCTTGTGGTGAACCAGAGCTGGAATGGTCGCATCCACAGGCGGGCTGTTCGGATTACCAATGTGGCTGCTGCCATGTGCCCCAGGAGCTGCATGCATCTGCGTGCTGTGGTCAGCCCAGGTGCCTGGAGCTCTGTGATGATGGTGCAAATGGACCAAAGTCTTGACAGGGGCAAGGATGCAATGCCTTGCTGAGCATCCAGGTGTGCCCCAATGAACTTTATGTCCAGAGTGGGGCAAAGCTTGGACTTTTCCAGGTTTATGCAAAAGCCAGGAACTTGCACAGCTTCATTACAACGTCGACATGGTCTTGTACTTGTCGACCTGACTTGCCCACTATGAGCCAGTCATCCACGTAGGGGTAGATTCTTACACCCTTCCTGCGTAGGAACGCTGCAACCGGTCCAACACACTTTGTGAACACCCTGGGGGCTAGCAATAACCTGAAGGGGAGGGCGTTAAACTGGTAATGGTGTCGTGCCACTACAAACCTGAGGAACCACCTGTGGTGGGGCTGGATGGCTATGTGGAAGTAAGCATCCTTTAGGTAGAGGGCCATGAACCACAGTCCTGGGGACAGGAAGGAAATGATTTGTGGTAGGGAGAGCATGCGGAATTTTATTTTCTTTATGTATTTGTTGAGAGCTCTGAGGTCTAGGATGGGCCGGAGATCCCCGTTGGGTTTGGGGACTAGGAAGTAGTGGGAATAGAACCCTTTGCCGCATTCCCTCTTGGGAACCTTTTTGATGGCTCCAAGGGAGAGTAACTTTTGGCATTCGGCCTTGAGCTTTCCTAGTAGGTCAGGGTTCTCTGGGATTATGAGAGGGGACAGTTTCCTGTCCTGGGGGGTTGAGAGGAACTGGATGTGGTATCCTCTTGCTACTGTGTCGAGGACCCACTTGTCTGAAGTGACCCGGGTCCACCATGGTGGAGGCGGTGGGGGGAGAACAGGGGCTGTGGAGCACTGCCCTCAGAGGGACCATCAAAAATGCTGTTTGCAGCCCGGCCAACAGTCCAACCCTTGTCCGCGCCATCCTGACTGGGAGGCGCCCAGCTTACCCCCTTTACATGCCCAGTCTTTATCCTTGTCCAGGTCCCCGAGGTGGCGCTGGGGAAACTGGAGAGATCCCTGTAACTGGTTCTGCAGCTGCAGCTGTTGTTGCAGTTGCTGCTGTTGTAGCTGGTGTGACTTCAAGGAACGTCTAACAGGTTGCGGAGTGTAGATACCGAGGGACCTCAAAGTGGCCCTTGAGTCCTTCATACCATGCAGCTTCACGTCTGTGGAAGATTCGAAGAGGTCAGGGCCTTCGAAGGGAAGGTCCTGGATAATTTGTTGCATCTGCGTAGAGAGGCCGGAGTTCTGGAGCCAGGCCAAATGGCAAATCACCACAGCCGATGCCATTATGCGTGCCGCTGTATCCACTGCATCCCAGGTTGCCGCAAGCGTGTCCCTGGATGCTCTCTCTCCCCCTCATCCAGCATCACTTCAAAGTCTCTCAGGCAATCCTTGGGGATCACCGATCGGATATTCCATAGGGCTTCCCACAGGTTGAGGATGTAGCGGATCAAAGCAGAATGGTTTGAGATGCACAGCTGGAGACCAGCCAAAGAGTAAACTTTCCTGCCGAGTAGGTCGAGCGTCCCTGCCTCCTTGTTCTTGGGGGTAGCGCTAGGTTGGCCTTGTCTCTCCCTTTGGTTGACAGCGTCAACCACTAAGGATCCTGGGGCCGGGTGGTGAAACAGGAAGGGAAAACCTTCTGGGAAGATGGAATATTTCTTGTCCGCTATTTTGGACACTAGTGGGATCGAGGAAGTCATTTGCCAGCGTTCCCGGACAATGCAGAACACCCCGGTGTGCAAGGGAATTCCCACCTTAGCCGGTGAGGTTCAACGACACGTGCCAAAGAGGAAGTCATCCTCCACCTGGATTACCCTTAGCTTGAGCCTGAGGTTCACTGCCATGCAGCGGAGAAGGTCCTGCGCGAAGCAAGGATCCCCTTCGCGGTCGGTAGACATGTCGATTAACCTCTTGTCAGGCGAAGAGGATGAGGGGGCCCTTGATCTGCTTCATTGTGTAGAATCAGGATCCGGCTCATCATCGGAGAAATCCGAGGACTCTGGTGCAGGCAAACATGCATACCGGGAGGAGGCATCGTCTGCTGTCGCATTCAGCCAGTTGAGAGTCCATTCGTTGTGTGGGGACCTTGACGGCAGCATAGGCATTATGAGGGGGGCCAGGCATTTCCCCCGGCATGTGCCTGCTCCATGTGTTCGGTGACACAGAACTTTTGCGTGCTCCCTTCCTCGGGGGCCCCTCCTGGGTGGGGAGAAAGGGATCCTCCGAGGACGACCTGGATGACCTCCCCCCCAGTAGTCAGCAGTCTGGTACTGAGAATTCCTCAGGAAAGTGGTGGGGAGCCATAGAACTTGGGCCCAGTACCAGGTTCGATGGTGCCAGGATAGAGAGAGGTGAGGAGGCCTGAGATGGTACCAGCATCGGTGCAGGTCTTAGCAGTGCCAAATCTGACAGTCCCGGAAGTGGTGTTATTGGCAACGGTGCAAGGTCCAGCAGTGCCGGGCTTGCCAGAGGTGCCAGGCTTGCGGGCGATGCCAGACTTGTAGGTGGTGCTGGACTTGTGGGTGGTGCTGTGTCCAGCAGCGCCAAGGGAGGTTGTGCCATTGCAGCCAGCTGTCTCGTGTTCTGCACCAAAGCCAGATTTGAGCACCCTCGGCGAGCAGGTGCCTGAGCCATGGCCCTGCTCGGGGCAGCTGGGAGACTACTGGGGGACCGGCAAGGTCAGTGCCTGGAAGGTACTGTGGAGGGCCGAGATCTTGAGCCTGGTACCAGGGATAGGCGGGAAGCTTCGGCCCGGGCCAATCAAGGGTCCGGCGGAGCGCTGGTGGCTCAGCCACTTTTGGGTGGAGCAGCTCCGGTCCCTGAAATGAGGCGGAGGCGACGGTCCCTTTCCATCCAAGTCCTCCGCTTGAAGGATTGGCAAATGGGGCAGTCCGCTGTGATGTGGGACTCACCCAAGCAAGCAAGGCACGTCTTGTGCGGATCGTCCATCGGGAAAGCCTTGCAGCATCCTATGCATGGCTTGAATCCTAGCATTTCGAATTTCGCATGAAAGACAGGCCTTGCATTTCACAAGATAACACTGATCCAAACCGATGCTGATGGTGAAAAAAGGAACTGGGAGGGTCACGGTCACCTATATAGCCGCGGCTGCAGCATGGAGGGTGCGTTGGCCATGCGCTCTGACCTGACAGGCTAACGCTAAAGACTTTCCGAGCTACCATGAGCTGCAGCATGTATTCACCTGTAACTGAATGATGTGAGCAGCGCTCGAAGGAGAACACCAGTTGGTTAGAGAGATGAGTGATGAGGAAGAGAAATGTCCCTGGGAAACAGGGTGCTTCAAGGGTGAGAATCCACTGACTGAGGTGCATCTAAATCTTGAACAGTGGCAGCTTTTGGGGTAGGTGAAGCAGATGGTCGCCTAGGGCCCCAAGGAATAAGGGGCCCCATCCTCAACTTGGTGGACAGAAATGAAAATACAGAAAAATATAGAAATTGTCTCCATCTAGCAGAGCTAGTAGGGCTGGAAGCCTAAGCACTTTTCACTCTTGGCTAATCAAGGCAAGCTATCATTAGGATCTGTGCTTCATCTGAATTGCAGATTTCACCATTACCTGCCCATCACCTTCACATTGACATGTTAAAAAAGCAGGAGCAAGCAATAGACAGCACAATAGCAGGAACTTTTCCAGTGGCCTCAGCTTTTAATTCCTCAGTGTGGCCATTTATTCTGCCATTTCTTAATTTTGTTTAATATTGCCTTTTCCTCTTCTTTTCTTACCTGTTCTTTTGCTTTTTCCTTTGACTTTGTGACAAATTTTACTTTGCCTTTGGTTAGCTCAGGTAGGTCTGTATAGGCTGCTACATATAAATACAATGCTGCCTTTAGGCAATAATTACAGCTGTGTGTGACATCTGTCCTGTATGTGTTTCTTCTTCTTCAAGCGCTGCTCGGATGCATTCAGTAATAGGTGTCTCCGTGCTGGAGCGCTGGATTGGTCGGAAAACTTTTCTCCCAGCTTGTCAGGAGAGACTAGGCGGTCTCTGCCCCTCATGCCACCCCGTGGCTATATATATGGCCGCCTCCTGACCCCCTCCTCAGTTATTTCTTCCACCTTGCACGTCGGATCTGGAATGTCCGCTCCTTGCAAACGCAAGCAGCCTGTCCTCCTCCTTTGAGCTTTTCACACAACTGGGAGCACCTCTTTGTGGCCATAGTTCCACCACAGGAGACTTCCACCATCGGGCCAGAACATCGTCAAATATGCCAGGGTTTAAACCCTGTTCCGAGTGCGGCAAGGCCTTTCCCCAGAATGATCCCCACGGGAAGTGCCTCCGATGCCTAGGCAAAGACCACCTGGTCTCAGCCTGTTCCCTATGTTCTCCTTTAAACCTCGGACCATCAAGGAGAGGAAACAACGGCGCCATGCCCTAGCCTCTGAACAGGTTTGGTGCTCTTCACCCGAGGCTTCAGCTTCCCGCCTGGCACCGAGACCCAGCTCAGCACCAGAGCCCACACGGCACCGTACCACTGGTAGCCACTGCTGCTGCACATCCTTGGTGCCAACTCTGGCACCTCAGTGCCAACCCAGCACCCCAGCACCTCAACACCACTCAAGGTCACCCCCGGCACCCCGGCACAGTCCAGTACCGCCAGTACCTGAATCACCCTGGCAGCTCAGCTCGGTACTGCCGTTACCCAGATCACCCCGGCACCATTCGCCAACATCATTGGCCCAGTACAGCCCGGCGTCGCCGGTGCCGAGGTCACCCTGGCACCAACTGCAGTCACCCTCAGCACTGCAGACTCGCTACAGCCCGGTACCGTGGGAGCCCTCCCAGCCGGGCAGCACCGCTTCCCTAGGCAAGGACTTGCCACGGGGCCGCTTGGAGTTGCTCCTTGTGCCGTCAACCCCTGAAGCAGTGGAGGCCACTCAAGCCCTCCTCCTACTTCCCACACCACCTGCCTCAATCCCAGCCAGAAGGGGCAAACTGGCCTTTAAGTCCAAGGCCTGGGTCCATCCTGGGTGTTGCTCTCCCTCATCATACAGCCCTCTGTCGTCTACTCCATCGAGCCCCAGTACCGTAGGGCCACCCCACGGCAACTTATCACCTTGCCATCGCCCATACCACCCCTGGAGTCTCGCGGTCCTTCCCCCACTTCCAGCCTGGAGGAAGGGCCATCAAGGGGCTCCAAGCAACCTCGGTGCCGCACTTCTGCACCATCGCTGTTCCATTTCCGCCCACGGGACTGATCCCCCTGGGAGGCTCCCTCCCCATCACGGCAAGCTCCCGGTACTGCCCTGTCCCCAGCACCAGGTTCCTATACAGGGAATCTGTCAGCGCACTTTGACTTGTTGCACCGCGCTACAGCCCATCTAGGGATGGAGGTACAGCCCTCAGGTCCCCCTTTGGATACCCTCTTTGGGCCAGCCTTTGCCTCGGCAGAACCCCTGATAGTCCCACTTCATCTGAGTGTCTGGGACCTCATGTCTTCCCAGAGGCAGAACCCAAGCTCTACTGCCCTGGTTTCAGACATGGTGAGCATTAAATACCAGGTCCCTGAATCGGACTTCCCTTCCCTCACCGATCACCTGTCCCCCCGACGGACATGGTGCAAATGGCACTAGGCCCGGGGGAACCCCCTCCCATCTTCCAGAGAAGCCAGGGAACTGGACCTCTTGGCCCATAAGGTTTACTCCTCCTCGGCCTTCCAGCTATGAGTGCCAAACAACCAAGCCATAACCAACAGATACTTGCTGGATGTGTGGAAGTCGGTCATGAAATTCCAATGTTTGCTCCCACGAGAAGCCAGAGAGGCGTATGATGCCCTTCTAGAGGAAAGTAACATAATCTCCCAGGACCTCCTCCTCTCGGCCCGTGACGCAGTGGATACAGCCGCCTGCACTATGGCCTCGGCAGTAACTATCCGCCAAGTGGCCTGGCTCAGGGACTCTAGAGTGCCCCCTAATGCACAGCAGGTTGTCCTTGACCTGACTGTCAGAGGGGACATCTGTGGTGGGCACCACTCGGGACCCTAAATATTTTGGCATCCTCCCTCCCGGACCCACCCCTCCCACATAGACCTCTTGGGAAGACTCCACCTCCCCTCCAATTCCCACTCATCTACATCAGTGTGGGAATACAGGCAAAGCTTTTTCCTTCCACCGCTATCATCCCGTCGCTAGGATGCTGAGACCTTTTCCTCTTTCTCTCACCCATAAGGAAGATGCCCGCCCCAATTGGCTGCCACCCTATTCTTGAGACTTCCAGGATGCAATAGATTTCAGTGCATCGTTGCAGTGGACAGTTGACACCCTCTCCCTCCCCAAAGGGGGAACGGATTTGATCGGGACCTGTTTTCCTCTTGTGCTACTGCGACCATGGGCGCACTAATTCTGGCCATGTACCCTCCCCAATCTTGGGCAGACACAGGCCATGCCAGCCAAACCCCTCTGCACCGTCTGTACACCTGTACCGAGGTCCCCTCCTAGACATCCTCGGCTGGGTGGCCAAGTGGTAGCTGGCATTGTTCCCCACCTTCCCTTCCCCCTTTCTCATATAGTCCTCATGTTGCTGGAATCCCACAGGACTGCAAACCGAAAGTGGCCTCCCCCCGCAAGTTCTCACACTACCAAGGCTCTTATAGGTACCAAACCATCAGCACCACCTCAGGCCATTATGCCGCCTCATGGGTGCTAGCGTCCTGGAGTACTCCTCCAGCGAGAAGCCCGGATTCTGGTACCATACTCGGCTGGAAGTGCACATTTTGTGTACTATCTTGAGATCCTGTAGCCGGCATGCCCTATGCCTCCCACTGCACCACTTTTGGCTTTGGCCTTCAGTGTTCTGGCTTGAAGTGTCTTTCTCAGACAACTCTTGATCGATCTCAGGGTCCCTTTTCCCCAATGCAACTATGTAATTTCACTCCTACTGTCATCAACCAGGCCCCGCTAGGTTTCCTAAACCAAACAACTCTAGTTTACTCCCTTAAGTCATTCCCAAAATGATGGGTTACTCACCAGTAAGCGTCCTTCTTTGAGATGGGCTGCTCGGATCCATTCAGCCCATCTCAAAGAAGGACGGTTACTGGTGAGTATCCCACTGTTTTGGTAAGTAATTTTTTTAGCTTCTTCCATACTTACTATTTAATATTTTTGAGGGGGCCAGAGTCTCATAAACTTGAGTGCTTCAAAGAATGTCAGTGAAATTTGTTGTTTTTCATTTATAGTTGCACATTAGAAACCTTTTTTTTATTTATTTTTATTTATTATACTTATTTGTATTAAATGTCTAGTTCACATAAACCTAAGCCTATATGAAAAATTTGTAAGATTTGACTGCCAAAATTTTAAATGTGGTATTTGTTATTTTTGAGCCATCATTAATGTTACCACTTTTTATTTATTAATTAATGCTCATACTTTTTTAAAAAAATTTAAATGTTCATTTTAACTTTGTAGTTTAGCATTAGCTCATTTATGTTACGTGAAAGATGATCAACTTACAAGCTTCATGATGGGAGGAACTTTAAAAATATCATACCCAAGAATAGTTTACCAGGTCCAAAGGGACAATCATGTTAGTTCAGTTCAGCAAAACAAACAGAGAGTCCTGGAGGATGGTGTGGGGTGGTTAGGGGTACAGGGGGGTACTGGGGCCAGGGGAGGGTAGCAGTGGGAGCCGATAGCAGGCTCTTTAGGAGGCCGCACAATGGGCCTTCACCTAGGGCCCCCAGTTGCCTAAGGCCACCTCTGATGTTGAAGAACAGTGCACAGCAATGAAGCCACATGGTAGTGCAAAGGATCTGGCTGCTGCCTGGGCATTATTGTATGCATGTTTGAACATGGTTGAAATGGTAAAGGGAAGGTAGGAACTGGAACTTGAGAAAAAGCAGTAACAACAGCATCTGGACACAGGGGCGTCGCTGCCCCAGGGAGAGACCTGGGGCACCGGCCCAGGCCATGCCCCTGGCCAGGAGGCCATGCCCCCTGACTGCAGGCCACACCCCCGGCTGGGGATGAGGCTGGAAGCGGCCATGAGGGGCTGAGCCCCGGATCCCTGGCTGGGGATGGGGCCAGGAGTGGTCTCCATGGCCGCGGGCAGCTGAGGTCTGGATCCGCAGCTGGGGATGGAGCAGCTGCCACCATGGGCGGCTGGGTCCCGGATCCCTGGCTGGGGACGGGGCCAGAAGCAGCCTCCGTGGCCAAGGGTGGTTGGGCCCCAGATCCCCCGCCAGGGACGGGGCTGCTGCGGCTAGGGGTGGCTGTGCCCCAGATCCCCAGCCCCATCGCACCGGAGACCAGGAGAGGTGGGGCCCTGCCAGACCCAGGGCACTGGCGCCAGGATTCAGAGCACGTGCCCCGTGTGCCTGGTGCCAGCAACGCCCCTGTCTGGAGAAATGGAAGGCAGGCAAATGGGTGTGAGTTTGTAGCAGAAAAGCTTAAAATGGTGACTCTGCTGAGAAATATGCAAGAGGAGAGAGACAGGGCAAACACGAATGCAGAGCAGTACAAAAAGGAGTTAACACACAGACAAAGATTTTCTTAGAAGACAGAGCAGCAACTGGCTTCTTGGCAGATGAAAATAAGGCAGCAGCAGGCCACCAGGAGTGTGAGGCAAAGATCAGTAAACTGCGTTTTCAACGTAGTGACCACAAGGGGGTGGTAATAGCTGTAAGAATAAAAGAGGATTATGATTTTGGGCCCCTGGGAAAATTGAAATCACCCCAGATGCTGTCTCCAAAGGCTCATTCAACCCCAAGTGGCCCCACGTGCATGTTGCCCATTTCCACCAGGGAAGCTAAACGCAGAGTGCCAGGAGCTTATCTCCTCTCAATGGAGATGGGCGGACTTGGTGAGGTGGTAGTCTCCCCATAAAGCCAAGGCCATTGCTGGAACCACATAACCATGACACTGCTGTTCTGTGGCTGGCTGCCACTTAACAAATGTACCCTCTACTGATGGCATGGACTTAACCCAGTTGGCTCAGTTATGCACCTCCTCTTGTGATACAGACACATTGGACATAGGCATGGGTTCTTGAGAGAGAACAGCTGTTCGACCCTGGGAATGGATGATAAGTGCTCTTAAAATATTACTGCCTGCTTCTTCCCTTAAGAAACTGTGTATAATGGTAGAGCAGAAACCAGGAAAGGCCCAAGAAGCTTCCCTAATAGGAAAGAAAATGCTTGCAGCTCTCTCTGATTCATGACCACAGACCAAGGGTCGGCAACCCAAATGATAAGAAGAGCCATTTTTAAAAATTCCTTCAATAACCAAGTGTTTTGAGAGCCACAATGGGTGTAGCTTCCTGCTGGGGGGAGCTGGGAGCTGGGCCAGGGCACCTGCCACAGGGTCCCCTGATGGCAGGAAGGCGCAGGGGGGCCTGGATCCTGGCACAGACCACCCAACCCAGGGTCTCTTGGTAGCAAGGGGTGGGGGCTTGGAGCCTAGTACAGTTGCATGCAGGATCCACTGGTGGGGCGGTGGCGCCAGGAGTGGGCCACCTTCAGGGTCCCGTGGTGGCAGGTAGTGCAAGGGCCTGGAGCTGCAAAGTGGCAGCCAAAAGACCACATGAGGCTCCAGAGCTGCAGGTTGCAGACCCCTGCCCCAGACACAGAAAAGTGGAATTATCTCTTTCTGTTATCAGGGACCCAACTGGTACAGAACATTTATGCACGGGGCTAAAGTAAGGCGGAATGCACCAGAACGCCATTCCTAGGCCCACAATTTTTAGGGTCCACATTCCAGGGCCCCCAAAAATAGAATAATGGGGCAGAATATAGCCCTGTAATGTTCTGGGGTTTCACAGACCCCTGCCCTTATTACCCCCTGCGTAGACACTTCCCTCCACTCGCTCCACTCCCAGCCATCCCAGCAGCCCTGCCCCTGCACCTTGCGTTGTCATCCACCACCACCTCGTACTCACTGCTTCTGTCTGTGCTACTGCTGCTGCTGCTTGCTCCACCACTTAGTAAGCCTGAAGGGGAAGCACAAGGCGCTGTGCCAGCAGGAGATGGTGGTGGACATGGTAAGCTGGAGGCTGGTGGTGAAAATGGAAGGGTCTGGAGCAGAACAAGTTGCTGGAGCAAAGAGTTGGGATGGCAGACTGGGGGGGGATGGAGGGAGTTAGGAGGGGATCATGGGGTCAAGGAGACTTAGTAGGGACTTGTTGGGGCTGGGTAGTGGTGGAGGGGACAATGAAGGGCTGGAGTGGGGACTGAGTGGGGGTCTGGGGATGGATGGAGGAGGTTGGAGTGTGGGCTAGGGATGGAGGGGACTAGGAAGGTGTGGAGGGTACTGGGGGCTGAAGGGGGTGGAGTGAAGATGGGGGAGCTGGGGGGTTAGGAGGCCTGGAGTGGTGACTCTGGGGCAGAGAGCTTAGGGTGTGAGGATGGAGGCTGAGGAGGACATGGGGAAGAGGGGTCTGATGTGGCCACTAGTGGACAAGGTTGGGACAATGTCATGGATTTGAGGCTGTGCTTCATTTGCGGAGAAAAAGCTGGTGGGGCTCAAAAATGCCTACCTGGGCTGGGGCCCACACATGCATGAAGGGGGCCTGGACAATACAAGAAGGGCATGCCCATCAAATTATACTTTAACCACTGTCTATGTAGGGTTAAGTTCTTAGACCAAAGTGATCCTGGGGACAGTGGATTTGCCACAAGCTGGAATGAACTAGTGGCAAAAATCAAGCAGGCAGACAGATTTGCTGAGAGAAACATGTTTTAAAAAGACAAGCAAGTGGAAGGACTACAGCTGAGCCCATGCAGGCTATCACTTTTGTGAATAATGGGCCTTATTTTGACAATTGCACTCCACACTCTAGCATCCTCTCTCCCCACATCGCACTGCCTTGGACCATGCCAACACAAGGGAAACCTTAGAACTATAATTTGGAAGGAAGTGGTAAACTTAGGAGAGGATATGAGAAGATATGATCACCAGCCCCTTTAGGCTATATCTACATCTACTTATTTAGTTCAGACTTGCAAGTCCAAACTAAATAAGTCTGTGGCTTTTTAGTTCAAACTAGTTGCACGGCCTAGTTCAAACTAAAGAGTTAGTTCTAGCTAGTCAGCATGGATAGTTCAACTAACAACCAAATCATAGGGTTGAAAGGTACCTCATGAGATCATCTAGTCTAACCCCTGGGGTTTGAACCCAAGCCAATCTGCATGTAAAGCAAATGAGCCAGCCACTATGCTACATTGCACTAGCTCAAAGCAATCTTCACACTGACTAATTAGTTTGAACTTACTGTTTGCACTAACTAGTTTGAACTAAGCTTTGGCTGATGTAGACCTGGTCCAAATTAGTCCTACATAATTTGCCAGTGTAAGGCAGGCTTAGAAGCTCTACCTAACAGCTTCTGGGGGGGAGGGCACCTAATCTGCATGGGTTCTGTATTAGCATGAACACAAAGAGTACAATTAGGTATTAGCATACTCGGTGCGGGGCATAGTAGGTAATGGTATTTGGAGTTAATCTGATCACAAATCTGTCACTATCTGTAGTTTACTGAGGGGAAATATAAAATACTGTCTTTTTGTGAATTGCTACTCTCTGTTTGTTTCAAATCTGTCTGGGTTAGTTAAAGGGTAAAACCTACCCATACTTAAGAAGAGGCTTGTAGGAAAGGTGATTGCATGTTGAAGTCTGAAAGAAGTTGCAAGACAGAGGTGGGGGTTTGAGGCTATTTTGGTCTCTTCTCTTATTGCTTCTTTTGTCTAATGATAGCTCTGGCTGAGTTTCTTCTGAGACCTTTGTCATTTATATAGAGATAGCTGTTGCAGCTACTTCAAGTTAAGAGATGGTATTACTAGAGGGAGAAGCAAACTCTTTCTCTGCTAACATCATTAGAAATAGAGAAAATCCTCTTTCTGAGCTAAAATCACTGAAGGAGAGCAGCAGATGAAGGAGCTAGTAGATGGTGAGAGCAGCCAGCAGTGAGCTGGGTGGTGTGAGTGACCGGTAGGCAGAGCTGGCAGATGGTAGGCAGAGCCTGTGGACAGTGAGAGCAGCCAGCAGCAAGCTGGACAGCATAAGTGAGTGGTAGGTGAAGCTGGCAGACAGTGGGAGGAGCCAGCGGATGGTGAGAGTTGCCAGCAGTGAGCTGGGCAGAACGAGTAATTGGTGGGCGGAGCTGGCAGACAGTGGGTGGAGTCAATGGATGCTGCCATTGAATGGAGTGAGTGGCCAGTAGATGGTGCCGGCGGACAGTTGGCATCAGAAATACTCCCTACATACCCTAAGGTTGGTTGGGAGCCTAGTTAGCACTGATTCCCCAGATCAGTGCCAGTTTTGCCATTAAGTTTTGTGTGTTGTTATGCGGTGTGGGTTGTTGGGAACTTTGCTCTGTACTAATTTGCTAGATCAGCAGTGATTTCTGTTATATGGCCTTTTTACACTCTGTTTTACTACTATTAAAAATTCTGTTTACTACACTCAGACTCGTGCTTGCAAGTAGGGAAGCCTTCCTCCTTTGGGGTGCCTAGGAAAGAGTGCAGGATTTCCCAGAAATCTGGATTGCAGTTTGAGCCAGTTGGTGGTGCTACATTATTGGGAAACCCCCAGGTATAGAACCCAGCCCTTGTTCTGCCAGCCTGCCCTGGCAGAAGGGTTATACCGGTGTGTAGACATAGCCTTAGTGTCCTGACTTATGCTTTGTCTCAGACCAGAAGAGAGAAGAGGAGAACTGACTTAATGCAGGCAGCCACCTCCCGGCAGGCTGCCCCTGTACTGAGTGCATCCTCCACACCCATTCCCTGTCAACCCCAGCTTGCTGCCTCCTCTCTGGAGTAGAGGCTCTGAAGGGAGTCTGTCAATCAGTAGGGTGCCTGGCTCTCTGTGAGCCTGCCTAACTGATCACAAGACTTCAGTGAGATATATGAGGGAGACCCGCTATGAGGGCTACAGCAGGGCCCCCAGGGATATTAGTCAAATTACAAGTGGACACCAGGCCACCTATAAATGTATGCATTTAAACTGTGTCTTTGTTAAACTCCGAAGGACATAGGAGTTTTAGCAATACTGTTGTCTATTAAACCCAGAAGGATACTGGGGTTTGCAGTAAAATGGTTCAAGGCACTTGTTTAGGAAAAGCTGTTTAACACAGAATAGCTGCTGGAGTGAGGGTTTCCAGGTGCTCTGGCCTCACCTCTAGATTTGTTGTTCCTTTCTACACTTTTCTCCTATTCCTCACAGTTCAAAGAATGGAAGGGTAAACCACTGGACCCTCACAAAATGTTATAAATGGTCTTCCCCATCCTGCCAGCCACCCTTCTTGGCTAGCAAGAAGGAACAGCTTTGAGCCATTGGAAAATACACATCAGATGGCCTTGTCAGTGCCTGTGCTGATGCTGAGGCAGCAAAAGGCCAGAAGAGTCCTCGACTTATTATGGCCACCCTCTTGTAGGTCACCACTCCACTTCTGCTGTAAACTGCTTGTCCGAAATTCCCCCCATATATACAGGGGAAGTGTGAGAGGTTGACTTTCTCTTGTTTGCCCGCTCACAGATCCCGAACATGAGCCATGCTCTCCCATTGCTGCACCAGAACCTTACTGTTCATTTGCTGTCAAGGTGTAACACACATGCCTGAAAAGTAGGTATCTCTTGTAGGTCTCTCTCGAGGGTTGGTTATGTTTCTGGGAAGATTTGGCCACTCAGATTCAGAAGCTTCTGGAAATTAAGAGGCAGGTTGCATTGAGCATGCTGCAGAAGACTTTCTGTTGCTGCTATAGTCAGATGCTATGCGAGTAGCAGGCCTGAAAGCAGCAGCCATACAGTGCTGCAATGAGAAGAGTCCAAGAGTTCAGTGTTCATGGAAGAAGCTGAGCCAGGAGTGAACAGCAGGATGTTTTCTCCCTTCTATGGTGTCTTCTGCAGCAGAGTTTGTGCACATGCAGATTGGACTGAGGCCTAGTTAACCAGTAAACTGACTGCATGGTGCTGGCTCCAGAGGAGAAAGAAAAGCCTGCATGGATTCCTCCTTAAGAGCCCTGCAAACAAAGAAGAGGATTTCTGCTTCTTGCAACTCAAGGACTTGAACAGAGACTGCAACTGAGATATGGGTGACTCCACCTGAACTTTGGGACTCTGGTGTTTCTTACTGCTCTGTTTAAATTCATTTTGTTTTCTCAAGATAAAATTTATTAAGTTAGTAGTTAATAAATTCATTGTTATGTTTATTCTAAGTAGTATTTTAATGTAGGGTGAAATGGAGCTACTCAACACAGCGCCTGGGGCAAAGTGCCATCACCCCACCCTAGTTATGGCCATGCCCCTGATCACAAAGAGCCCCAGTTTCAAGACCTCAGGTGCTAAAATTGGATCAACAAGAACAGTTGGTTCTTCAAACTCAAACTTCACTGCAAGATGTTCAAATCCACTTAGAAAGCATGAATATCGTTCACATTGCACCTGAATGCATGGGCTCCCTAGCTGGAACTAGCCATAAGGGATGAGTGGCAAGGGACCAACCATGTCCATAGAGTGAAAAGGAAATTAAGTAACTGGATTGCACTGGTGAAAGCTGGAGTCTCTTTAACTGATGCTGCATGTGACCCAGGCCTCCTGGGATAACCTTCTGAATGTGCCAAAATCAGGACAAGCTGCAAAAACCAGGGACCACACCCCCAAACCACTGACGGGTGGTACTTAAACCAGCCTCCCAGTCAGTAACAAAACATGCTTCTGGCTAACCGCTCTGGTCAGCACCAAGCATAATAAAGTAGAAACAGCCCCCTTTCTGCACATCAGATCCTAAGGTCCCCTCTAGCCACTGGGTCTCTTTAAGAAATAGGTTCTCCTGGCCCCAAAGGCCAGCCACATCACCAGAATAATATAGGCTTGGATCTTACCCAAAATACCATGCTGCCAGCCAATCCTTTAGTAACTGCAACTAAAGGTTTAGTATAAAAAGAAAACAAGCTACATATGAGAGATGTTAAAGGGGCAAAGTGAATCACATACATACAAATGATTTAGAGTCCATAGAAAGCAAATCCTTGAAGCTCTTGTAGTTTGCAAATTAGTCCCACTCCTCTGGTGTGCACCCAGCAGCAGCCGCAGCTGGGTGGGTCTCAGTCCTTTGTTCAGTCCCAAATGAATAGTTCCAGAGGCAGGTGTTGGTTGCACATAGACCAGAGACTGAAGACTAAGGCCAAAATGGAGAATGGGTGATGGCCTTTTTATCTCAGAGTCCTTGCCAGATCAAAATGGAGGTAGGCTACATGGTCAGTCTAGGTGACTGGTCAAACAGGTTTCCTCCTTGGCCCACTGTAGCTGGGAGTCCCCTCCTGATGGGCCATCAAAATGACAATAGTTTGCACACACCCAGTTTGGGATTGCTTTAGCTCAAACAACTTGGAACACACATAAAAACAAATAGGTTTCTAATCTCCAACACAGGCATGATACCTACATACAAATCATATAATCATTTCTAGCAAATTACAGCCTTTCTATTGATACCACACATGACATATCACATATGGATTCTTGAAAATATGAAAAATCATCATAAACAGTCCCCTAGACCCAGACAGCGTCACACTGCAAATATAGAAAATTTAACTAATAAACTGTCCAGTGCCACCAAAATATAGGGAAATGGGACTCCCATCAACAGCATCCTTGAAACAGTTAAGTGAGGACCAGTAGTTAATAAGTATGGTATTTCCTGGGTGGCAAGGTCTCAAAACAAGATGAAGGGTTAATGATGTGTGGTATACAGTCCTTCCAAAATAATGTTTCATTAACTTCAGCATGTGAGCAGGCTCAGGCTCTCACTCAAAACATAATCATGGGAAAGATTCACCAAGCCTCAGCGAGAAACATTCCCATGGCGGCAATCAGCTTGAGTCGACCCCAATTCCGATGGAGATTAGTTAATGCTTCATATAATCACCACCAGCAAAGCTATTCCTAGTAACTATGGCAAACAAGAAAACTAGAATAATCCATGCAATAGTTGCACTGGGCTGACAGATTGATGATAACTAATGTCCTCCAGAAACCACAACACTTGGGCATGGCAGAAAGATAATGTCTGGAACACAGTGAATGCAGAGAGTGGAAGAGAAAAGAAGGTTTGGGGTATATCTGTGATGACCAAGCATGGGAGGAACATAATGAAGGCTTCTTCCCACAACCTAGGAATAAGTCTTATTGTTCCTTCGCTGTAATCCAGGAAAGGGAATCCGTGACACTGGCATACCAAGGCTGGCTGACACCCAGGGGCCAAGTCACATGTTGTCCCTCCCCCTCCACACAGGGCCGGAGGGGTCCTAGCAGCTGGGAACCCTCCTGTCCTGTGGTGGGGGGAGGCTGCACAGTGCTGGGGGGGACACAAGGCATGAGGGGAGGAAACTATGCCTTGGCCCTGGGCACCAGACAGCTGCTGCCAGGCTGTGGGGGTGGGGGGCACAGGACCATTCCCACACCTGGACTGAATTAGAGGGGCTGCAGCCAAGGCTGACCAGTTCTGCGGCACTGCCCAGCATCCCAGCCTCCCACTGCACAGGCCAGACTGATGCCTGGGTGGCCACAATGAAGTCCCCAGCTATTCAGTGCTGGGAAAGCTGGGGCCAGAGGCTCCCTCCTTGAGCTGCACAGCAGCATTCTGCCCCCCTCCCCACTCACCCCACTGGCTAGTCAACCCCTGGGGGGCAGGGCAGACCAGCATATGCCTGCTGCTTTCTGGAAGTGTGGCTGGCCAGCATTCAGGGTACCTCCAGGCCCTGGAGAAGGCCCATTCAGCACTGGGGGCATGGTCAGGGATGACAGGCAAGGAGAGGGAAGGGGGTGGGCTGGAATGCTGCTCCACAGTGGAGGGAGGGCAGCCTCCAGTCCTAGTCCTCCCACCAGCACTAAACAGCCCCCCTCCAATGCCAGGGGCTGCCAGTGCCCCGCCACCGGTCTGACCCACTCAGTAGGAAGGCAGGGGTGTTGGGTGGCACCCTGAAACTTGGCATCCTGGACCAGGGCCCCTACAATCTGGCTCTGGTGCAGGGTGGCCTAGCCCTGGCCCCCTCGCCCTACCACTATGCTGCTGACCTGTTATTGTCTGTATTGGTAAAGCATGTGTGCATAAGAACAAGATGTGAAATTGTTTTAATTAATGGGCACTGGATACAAACCAGAGTACCTTACATTGATCGCTGTTTCTGTAATGTAACCACCATCATCAGCTGGAATATTAAGTTCACTGTGCCTATAGCGACTGTACAACACTAGAAGGCCTACCCTGAGTTATACAAGGTTGCCCCATCTCACTGGGAATGGGTCTCCCTACCATTAAGAGACTATCATTATCCCTCTTTGCAAACTGCCAGGGAGAAATGGCAGAGCAAGGGCCAGGTTCTATAGCTAGGGACAATGTTATAGCACAAGCCCCCACCCAGTCTTCTAGGAAATCATGCACTATTTCCTGGGAGCCCCAAACAGGCAAGGCTTACTCGCTCGCAAGCACAAGTCTGAGCATAGTCTACAGGATTTCTAATAATAATATAAAAGAATGTATAGACACAAGAGCAAAACCAGCACTGATCTGGAGAATCAGTGCAGAACAGGATTCTCACAAAACCCAAGACAGCACTCGCTCCACCCCAATGTATGTAGAGATTGTCCCTCACACCAGCTTCCCACCAGTGCCACCTGTTGGTCACTCACATTCTCCAGCCCTCCACTGGCCACTCACACCATCCAATGGCTCTGCCCACTTGGTTCTACTCACTGGTCACTCTTCAGCTGAGAGGAGGTCTCAGCCCTCAGCAATTCTAGCTCTTAACCTCAGGACACTGCAGACAACACCTTTGATCAAAATAACAAAAGAAAAGCTCCACAAGAAACCAGCTATTTAAGTCCATCCTGTAACAGAAGGGCAGGGAGAAACTAACACAGCAGCTGATGCATCACTCTTTGACAGAGCAGATACTGATCTTCCCTCTTCCCCTTCTGCATTTGAAAGGCTGAAAACACAGGGTTGGTCTCTTGTTCAAGTACTTTGACATGGATAGTGACTTTCCACCAAAGAGACTGAATAGAATTTATACAATCAAAAGAGTAGCGTACTATGAAAAAGAGAATATTTCATTTCCCTCCTCAGTTAAAATACAGGTATTGACAGATTTGTGATCAAATCAACCCCCATACAATTTGCCATCATGCCCTGTGCCCACACAGTGAGACTATGCTAATACCTAATTGAGCTCATGCCAATACAAAGCCCATGTAGCTTAGTTGCCACACACACACACACACACACACTTTTTGGCTGTAAAGCACTTGTGCCCCAGCCTCTAGCCATGCCTTACACTGAATTGCAGAGGCTCAAAACTTTGGAAAACTCAAGCTTCAACACCACAACCAGGAAATCTCAAGGCTAGCAGCCACAGTGAGAACCACAGGCCATCACTCCTTGGTGGGGAACTTTGCTTTGGTGGAGCCCCACTGCAACAAGTTTTTTTGAGTAACCCACTTCAGCCCATTGTGGTGATCATGTGCTTCAGATTGCACTAGTAATTGGTCTGTTTCTGCTGGTTTTCTGGATCCAGTGACTGATGTGGCGACAGCAATGGACTGAAGATCAGTCCCAGTACCACAAAGTAAGAATGTGATGAGGGCATCTACTCACGCAAGCACCCCATCAATGGTGTACTTGTTAGCTCTGTGTTCTTGGGGAGCCAGGGCTCAGTACAGAGCTTCTCTGACTCACCTGAACACCCCCCCTCCCAGCCTTTATTTGAACCAGAAACCAAACAATGAAAAGGCCATGGAAGACACACCTATATCCAGGGATTAACAAAAGTGGTATGCAGGTATTCATATGAGGCTAACATTTATAAAGCATACTATGAACCGTCCAAAAAGGCACGTATACCCTGCAGGAGGTTTGGTAAGCCACCAGTCACAACTCTACTAGCTCCACTCCACTTTTTGGGGGTTCCTAGCCACAATGCCTCTTCCTGACTGGTCCCAGCACACCCCCCACACCTGACCCCCCAGCTCAGCACCCAGACCAGGCTGCAGCCATATATCCCCATCCAGTTTTAGGCTAGGACCAGGCTGTGACGGCAGCTTCCTGCCCATCGCCCAGGCTTTTACACTACCAGAGATCTACCCATAAGAATAGTTTAAAGAGTTGGAAGCCAGTGAATTATTTCAGTTGGAGGCAATCTCAAGCTAGTCGTTTGGTCCCTCTTCCATCAATGATAATTAGATGCTCAGCATGAACTGAGTCAGGTTTGACAGTTGTATGTTATCTCTGTACCATTCCAATGTGCAGCAAGAACAGCAAATAGGGAAGGTGCCTAGCAGGGCTTAGGAGAGAACTCTACGGGCAGCTGAACCACAAAAGGGAAGCTTACAAGAAGTGGAAGCTTGGTCAGCTGACTAGGGAGGAGTATAAAGACATTGCTCAAGCCTGCAGGGATAAAATCAGAAAGGCCAAAGGGCAATTGGAGTTGCAGCTAGCAAGGAATGTGAAGGGTAACAGGAAGGGGTTCTACAAGTATGTTAGTAACAAGAAGAGGATCAGGGATGGTGTAGGTCCCTTGGGCTATGTCTACACTTAATAACCCCAGTTCTAATTAACTTAGTTTGAATTAATTAATTTGAGCTAATGACAGTTAATTCAAACTAGCATGTCGCCACTGGAAACCTAAATCAAACTAGCATGTCCATGCACAGGACTTTCTAGTTTGGCTTGCGGGGGGTGCCATGGGAAGTATGAAAACACGTCCCCTGAGAAGGGCCATTCCTCTAGCCCATCCCATAAATGCAGGAACTGACCTCAGCCCTTTGCCCGCTGTGGCTGGCAAGAGGCAGAGCAAGGAGGTCATGGACCAAACTCATTTCCTGCTGCTTGCCCAAGAGCAGGAATGTCGCTGGCTGGGGGAGGGACCCAGGGCATGGGCCCAGGCCCCACCCCCAGTCTGCAGGCCCCGCCCCCTGGCCGGGGATAGGGCCAGGCACCACCACGGGCAGCCAGGCCCCACATCCCCAGCCGGCAGCGGGGCTGCATCCCTGGCAAGGGATGGGGCTGCCGCCAGCAGCCGGGCCCTGCATCCCCAGCTGGGGACTGGGCTGCCGCGGGTGGCCGGGCCCTGGATCTCTGACCCAATTGGGCTGGAGATCTGGGGCACTGGTGCTGGGGTTCGAGGCATGTGCCCCGGGGTCTCTAGCACCAGCAACGCACCTGCCCAAGAGGTGCTCAGAACATGCTCTACACTGTGTAGTGCCCTTGTTGCCTGGTGTATGCTTTTTGTGGATCCAGACAGCACAGAAGCAGACAGTGGCACCGCTACCATGCTGTTTTCTATGCCCTGGTGATTCTGGGCACCCAAAATGAGAAGCAAGTGGTGGGAACATATAGTCCTCACCGCCTGGGACAATGAACAGTGGCTACAGAAATTCAGAATGAGCAAGCAGACCTTTCTTAGCTGGTTCATGAGCTCGCCCCAGTCCTGCAGCTCATGGACACCAGACTCAGACCTGCCCTCCCTGTGGACAAGAGAGTTACTGTCGTTGTCTGGAAGATGGCCTCCTCCAAGTCCTACTGCTCCATCTCACACCACTTTGGCATCAGGAAGGCCACTGTAAGGACCGCCCTCCTGCAGGTCAGCAGGACCTTCGATCAAGTCCTGCTACCCTGCCTTGTCACCCCAGGCAACCTGCAGGACACCATCAACAGCCTTGCCACACTTGGCTTCCCCAGCTGCACAGGCATCTTGGATGCCACCCACATCCCCATCCAAGCCCAGGAACACTGGGCCTCAGAACACAAAAGCCACAAAGGCTACTACTCCATGGTCCTGCAGGCCCTCAGGGACCACCAGGGGATCTTCAAAAATATCTACTTCAGCTGGCTGGGGAGGGCGCATGATGCCCACATATGCAGGAACTCCACCCTGTACAGGGGCATGCAGGCAGGCACCTTTTTTCCCCCCTCACATAACATCACTCTTGGGAACTTGTAGGTGCCCTCCTCATTATTTGAGTTGCCACCTACCCCTTGCTCCCATGGCTCATGAAGTCTTACACGGGCCACCTGGACACCAGCAGGGAGCTGTTTAATAGAGGGCTCAACAGGTGCTGCCAGGTTGTAGAGCATACCTTTGGATGGCTCAAAGCCTGCTGGAGGTCTCTCCTGACGAACCTCCACCTGGCCGAATGCACCATCCCCGAGGTCATCAGCACCTACGTCACCCTTCACAAGCTCTGCAAACTGGGGAGGGGGGAGAGTCCCCCCCATCTGGGAAGCTGAAGCTGAATGCCAGACCAGGTGCTTCGAGCAGCCCAAGGCCATGCCCAGACAGAACAAGGTCAGGAGAGCGTGCTCATCATCTGGGAGGCGCTGAAGGACCTGTTCCTCAGCAAAAAATACTGAGGGCTGGGCCTGCCACCAAGCACCCTCACCTGCCCCACCCCACCCCACCCATGCCTGGCCCCCACGTACCCCAACCCACCCACCCCCCACCCATCCTCAAACCAATAAAAACTACAAGACAAATGATAAAAGTTTAACAGGTTTTTATTTACAAGGGAATGGGAGGTTTGGGGGCAGTGAGGGGCTTTGGAGGCAGAGATGGAGTTTGGGACTTGGGGAAACACTGAGGACTGGGGGGGGGGCAGGAAAGTCATGGTGGGGGACAGTGCTAGTGCCCTGGGGAGGCATCCCCCAGCCTTCCCCGCGGCCACCCAGCTCTGGGGGCAATGGCAGCAAGGGACACTTCGGTTCCTGGGGCAGCTTCCTCAGCTGCAGGAGGGACAAAGTGGCTGGCCACCATGTCCCAGAGGGCCATGCTCAGGGTGAGGAGGGCATGGCTCTGCCACGCCAGGGCTATGGTCCACCAATTGGCTAAGTCAATAGACCACAGAAGCAGGCATCACACAGCTGCCTGGTGGGCAGCCACCTGCTCCCTTCAGGTGGACGAGGTCCTGGATGAATTTGTACCAGGTGTGCTGGGCCTCCTCCTCCACCTGGTGGTGGGTGGTGGAAGGGCCATCCCTATGCAGGTGCAGGGCCCCAAGCAAATCGTCCTCTGTGGAGGCCCACTCACCCCCCTGAGCACTGGGGGGGGGGCTGGCCAGCCCAGGGGAGGGGCAGGCCCCTACACCAGCCATCCCATGCCAGGGACCGGGCAAGCCAGCCAAAACAGCGGCCCAGTTCAGAGCTGCCGGTCCACCCCCCACCCCCTTTGGCTACGCACACTGCTCTTGATTCTGTGCCAGAGCAATGGGGAGGAGGCGGGAGGCAGCACGGCCAGGCTGGGGGATAGCGATATGGGCCTCACGCTGCCTTCCACACCCTCCCTGCTGCTCTAGCACAGAGCCAAGAGCAGTGTACATGGCATGGGGGGAACGAACTGGCTGCGCTGAACAGGGCTGCCCTTATGGCCAGCTCACCCATTCCCCACCATGAAGGGGGGCAGCGGTGCTGGGGCCCCATAGGCAGGACCCTGGGCAGCTGCCCCGGTCACCCTACCCTAGAGACGGCCCTGGGTGGTGGATTTCCTGGAGTGGCACAGCAAGTGGCTGCGCAAACTGCTGGAGGAAAGCAGAGAACAGGGTTAGTTGCTAGTCCTGTGTGCAAGCTGACAGCAGCAAGCAGCTGTGCCCTGACTGTCCCCTTGCTTCCCGATCAGTGTCCTGTGGGACAGGGCCCCTAAGGTACACACGGCTGTGCCATGCTGCCCAGGTCGGGTACAGTGCCCTCTGTGGCAAGTGGCAGTCAGCCCTGCCCTGCGCCTGGGGCATCTCCCAAGGCTATGTGCCAGCGGTATGGGTTGGATGCTGTTTGCCCTTGATGCTGCCACCTATGCTTCCCCCCAACCCCTCTGACAAAAGGCCTCTGCCCCACTCAGATCTAGGTCCCCGGCACCTCTGCCCCATGGGAGGGCCTCCAGACACACACCCCATCTCCAGGACTCTGTCTGTTCCCAGGCCATGTCCCACCACATTCCCTGTGCCAGAGGAAGGCCCAGCTGTGCCCACATGGAGGGAAGGAGGGAGCACTCACCAACAGGTGCTGCCAAGGTCTAGCATGACATCCCCTCTCCAGCATCCTCCCCTCCTGCTCCTCCTCCTCCTCCAGTGTGGCTGGTCCCTCCTCAGGGGTGGAGAAGAGCTCAGGGCTGGCAGCTGGGGCAGGTGGTGGTGGTGTGCCCTCTGGGTGGCTGGTGTCACCCACATCAAGGATGACCTCTTCATCCACAGATTTCCCCTCCTTGGGGTTCACCACAAATGGGTCCTCCACGGAGCTGATGCTCCTGCTTGCAAGGCAAGTGGGCTCCCTGCCCAGAAAGACATGGAGCACCTCATAGCAGGGGCAGTTGGTAGCATATGCTATCTCCCAGCATTGTTTTGCCTCTTGGACCCAGACGTAGTCCTGGCACAGGGCCTTGATCTTTAGGTGCACCTGCTCCATGGTGCTCCTGTACCTCTTCACTGCCAGAGCCTCTGAGATGTCTGCATGTATCTCCTGTTTGTGGTGGCTGGCCCACAACTGGAAGAGATTCTCCACAGTGCTGCAGATGGAGAGAAAGCTGACAACCTCCTCAGGACTCCAAACAGGAGCCCTGCATCAGCCCAATCTATCAGTGCTGGCTTGAGACATGACTGCCTGCAGTACTGCTACTAGACTGCTCAAGCAGGTTGTGCCTCTCAGGGTGGAGGGGGTGGTGGCCAGGGCAGGCTCTTCCTTCCTGGTTAGGGTTACCAGATACCAAAGCACAGAAAGGAGGACAGGGAGGGCTAAAAAGGAGGACATAGGAGGATAGCGAGAAAATATAGTATTAATATATCTGTTATTACCATATTATGTCATGGAAAATGGGTAATGAATGCAGCATTAAAACTGCACATTCTTCTTCGAGCGCTGCTTGGATGCATTCAGTAATAGGTGTCTCTGTGCCGGAGTGCCGGATTGGTCAGAAAAACTTTGTCCTAGCCTGTCAGAAGAGGGTAGGCGGCCACCGCCTCCCACGCCAGCCAGTGGCTATATATACGGCCACCTCCTGACCCCTCCCCAGGTTCATTTCTTCCTCCCTACGCGTCAGATGTGAAACATCTGCTCCTTGCAAACACAAGCAGCCTGTCCATCTTTCTAAGAGCTTTTCACCAAACTTGGAACATCTTTTTGTGGGCATAGTTCCACCACAGGGATCCTCCACTCTCGGGCCAGAACATCAGAGTTCGTCTATCAACATGCCAGAATTTAAAGCCCGCTCCGAGTGCAGCAAGGCCTTCTCCCAGGACAATTCCCACGGGAAGCACCTCCAGTGCCTAGGGAAGACCACTTGTCTCCACATGTTCCTTTTGGATGTCCTCGGACTATCAAGGACAGGGAACAAAGGCACTGTGCCCTAGCCTTAGAACAGGCTCGGCACTCTTCACTCGAGGTTTCGGGTTCCCGCCCAGTGCTGAGACCTGGCTCGGCACTGGAGCCAGCCCCACACCATACGGTCGGTGGCTGTCGAAGAACAAGCTCAGTATCGACCCCAGTACCTCAGCACTGACACAGCACGTCAGCCCCAGCATCAGGCTCATACACGTGCACCCTCAGCCCTCCGACCCCCCCCTCAGACACCCTTTTCGGGACAGTCTTCTCCTCGGCAGAGCTGCTTACAGTCCCTCTCCACCCAAGTGTTTGGGACCTGACAGCCTCCCAATGGCAGAATCCGAGCTCTATTGCCCTGATCTCAGACACAGCAAGTCTCAAGTACAGGATCCTCGAATCAGAATTCCCCTCCCTCACTGACCACCCAATCCCTTGTAGGGATGTGGTACAGATGGCACTCAGCCTGGGCAAGCCCCCCTCCCTGCTTCAAGGGAAGCTAGGGAATTGGATCTCTTGAGACATAAGGTCTCTTCCTCCTCGGTCTTCCAACTATGGGTCTCCAATAATCAGGCCCCAACCAGCAGGTATATGCTGGATGTATGGGAATCAGTCGCAAAATTTAGAAATTTGCTCCCACCAGAGGCCAAAGAGTATGATGCTTTCCTGGAGGAGGGAAGAATAATTTCCCAAGATCTCCTCCTCTCAGCCCAGGACCCGGTAGACACAACAGCCTGCACCATGGCCTCAACTGTAACCATCCGCAGAGCTGCTTGGCTTAGGGAAGCCAAGGTGTCCCCCGCTGCGCTGCAGGTGGCACTTGATCTGCCCTTCGGGGGTGATGCTTTCTCCCCCCCCGAACCCCCCGAGACCCTAACCGTAATGAGTACTGCACAGGACCCTAGGGGAGAAGTAAAATACCTTGGTCTCCTTCCATCGGGGCCCTACCCTTGCCCCACATAAACCATGTGGGGCTGAAAACCTCCCAGATGAGATCAGGCAGGGACCCAGCCCCTTCCCACCACCCCCTCAGTTCCATTCTGGGGGCCTCTTGGAGCCTTTCCCCCTTCATTCCCCTGCAAGGAAGGGTGCCTATGCCAACTTACTGCCTACAGTGATTCCCATAACATCCGGGATATGGCCATGGCTTCAGTTCACCATGAGAGAAGGTGACTGATGCCCCTCTCCCTCCCTTCCCTTAGCGAGAGAACGGAGAACTCACTAGGGCTCTTGCCACCCACTCACCCTGCATCAATAGCGCAAACAGGGGTGAGTCAGTCTTTGGCCTTGCCTCCCTGATCTTATAAGAGGTGCAGCCATGCAACCAAGCAGGGGCATCGCTGGCCCTGGGCACGTGCCCTGAGCCCCAGCGCCAGTGCCCCAGATCTCCGGCCGAATCAGGCCAGAGATCCAGGACCCAGCCGCTGGCGGCTGCGGCGGCCTGGTCTCCGGCCCGGCCACTGGCGGCCGCGGCGGCCCCATCCCCAGCTGGGGTCTGGGGCCTGGCCACCGGTGGCCCCATCCCCAGCTGGGGATTGGGAGCCTGGCCGCCTGCGGCTGCAGCAACTCCATCCCCCACCAGGGATGCGGGGTCTGCTGCCTGTGGCGGTGCAGCAGCGCGCAGACCCGTCCCCGGCCAGGGGGTGGGGCCTGCGGGCTGGGGGCGGGGCCTGTGAGCCAGGGTCAGGGCCTGGGCCAATGTCCCAGGTCCCTCACCCCTCCCCAGCGACGCCCCTGCAACCAAGGGCCCCTTTCAGTGACCAAGACCCACCCAAACTACAGCCCATTGCCCAGACAATCCTCAGCCATTGTGACCCTTGGGGCTGTTTTTGGAGCAAACGGAACCGGAAAGCCCCCCCCCCCCCCCCCCAGCCCTTCAAGTACTTTTTGACCGACAGTTCCTTCTGTCCTCATAAACGTTAAGGGCGGCCTTTGTTAAAGCCAAAAGACGCATCGTATAGTAGCTCTAGCCATGACTACAGACTACTCCTGGTATGCGCAGACACATGTGCCCATCCAGATGTGTGGAACCCCTTCCCCGCCTGCCCACCACCTGTCCTACATCAGGTAGGCTCTCCTCTGCACCCGGGATGGGGAGGGACTCCTTGGGCACCTTCCCACCCCAATAAAACTGGTCAGCATGTACTGTTAAGTCAGTCCTGATAGGCCCTCAGCCACCTCTGCAGTATGGGAACCCACCCTCTATCCAACCCGTTAAGTGGGAATATGATACTCACTACACTCTACCACATGTGGCTCGATGCCCGAAGGGAGGCCGGGGCAGAGCTGTTCGCAATCCCTATTTTGCTAACCGCCCCCCCCCCATGGGGTGGGGAGGACAACTGATAGTAAACAACAGCTTTTCCCACCTCTTTCAGACGGCCTCATATCTGACCAGGACATCTCCGACTGGGAGTCCCTGGCTAGGCCCCAGCCTACCAGGAAAGTGGGGTGATACCCTCCCTACTCTCTCTTCTCTCGCTCCACCCCCAAAGTATCAGCTTCTCTATGTCCGACTTGGACTTAACCAGGTCAGTAGGCCCATGGGGGAAGAGACAGGGCTTCTTCCCTGACCATGTGAACAGAGGTGAAGAAACTTGCCTTCAGCCTCCCAAACTAACTGCTAGCTAGCTGTAAGGTTAGCTTGTTGATATACTTCATGTGCATCACTGGGTCCCGCACATGGCTGTCACCCAACCTGGATGTACACAAATGGCTCACACCAGGTCACCTTGGTACCATGATTACCCATATCTGGGGCCGGGACACTAATACCTGAGCATCTGGCGATCATATTACCCCTTCCTTTCTGGGTCCAGAGACCGGAACCTGTTGGGTAGCCTCTATATGATACCCTCGCTGTAGGCATCTGCTAAGAGCTGTTGTGTTTCCTCTGCTCACTTGAGGAGCTTGAGAAAAAAAAAAAGAGAGAGAGCGACCCATTTCCCAACCCGCACGGAAACCTGGGAATTTGTTTTTTCTCCATGGTGGGATGCGGTCCTGGATAAGATCGCAAGATAGGGGCAAACCGCCCTTATTGGATTTTCTGAATCCAAGGTACTCCTACAGATCCATGTTTTTCACCCTGGGAATACCATATTCCCAGGTGGCCTTGGGAGAGCATTCACTCACCCTACTACCATACCATTTAGAAGGCTAGTCCTTCTGTCACCGACCGCACACACGTAGGTGCAGCATAGTTGGGGGCAGATAGCACTCCTAGCGGTGCCCCCAGGCACAGAAGGTTTTAAATCACTGTACTTCTACCCTCATAGGCCTTTCAGTTGTCATAGCTTAGTGGCCAATTGGCAACACTGTTTTCCATTGTCCTAACCCCCCCCCCCGCTCTCTCAGTCTTCTTGGTGTCTGAATCCTGGGGTGGAACATAAGGGTCAAGAGGGGGTCCTTCTCTTTGAGTCTGCATAAATACCAAGGTATTCATAGAGACCAAGGTCAACAGCACTTCCTAAAGCCACCATGCTGACTTATGGGCATCTCGTGGCCTGAAACGCTCCTTCCCAGTGATAGCCCTCTGGATTCTTACACTGTACACAGTTGGAGACTGGCGTTGCATCCTCCTAGCCCAGGGACATCTTGCCTGATATGCCATGTGGTGCTCATCGCACCACCTCTGGCCCCTTTTTCGTTTCTCATTATCTAGCGCAAAGTGCCTTCTCTTAGACCCCTCTTGTCTGAACTCAGTAGTCCTTCCCCTTGTGCTTAGCCAGGTACTTTTCATTCTTACGTACTTCGGGCATGTACCTTCGAGCCTTTACACGGCCAGTTCGAGGGATAATGTTCATCCCTTCTATTGTTATCTGCGTAGCCCACAGCCATCATGGTTAACCCCGTAGCCTATAGCTTCCAGTGCTAACTCTCATAATTCACACTGAGGTGTCCTATGGCCAGACATTAATCCTCTGGCTCTCATACTTTGAGCTATACCTGACAGATAGAGCAACCAAACACATCTTCTCCATGTGGTCATGTTGCGTTGACTCAACTCTGGTTAAGGTGACCTTAGCCTGCCCAGCCCACGCATGCTTGCCTCTGCTGGATTAGACCTACCCCCTTCCTTGGGTCGGGCCTGACCCTGCCAGCAGGTTCAAAACTTTGGGGATCTTGGGGGGCAATTACTGCACAAGTGGGGTACACTTTAATCTTTATTAAAAATGAGTGTGGGTGTCAGGTGGGTGATGGGGAGTGTATGTGTGGTGTTTGTCATGGTGTTTCTAAGGGGGTGTTGTGAGGTGCTTAGCTTTGTGGAGTGGGACAGGTTAGTGGACAATGAGAACTCTCAATTAACCCAACTTACAGTTATGAACCTACTCACAGTAACCTAGAGAATGTTCCAATAACACATAAGCAGAAGGGGGGTGCAATACAAACTTAGTGCATGGCAGTAGCTGAGGGGAGGGGAGCAGGACCACCAAGGTCAGAGGGGTTCAAAGAAGAGGAGGGTAAGTGGGCTGTGGATGCAGGTGGGGGCTCGGGGCAACAGGGGAGCAGGAGGGACTGGGCAGCCAGGGACTGAAGAGTGGGAGCGGGGAGCTGGCAGCAGCGGTGGGGAGAGGCTTAAGGAAGAGGAGAGGCAAGTGAGGGGAGTGAGTAGGGATAGTGGGACAGAGACACACATGGGAGTTAGGGCAGGGGGACAGAGGCACAAGAGGGGCTGGGACACACATGGGGGGTTCGGGGCAATGGGGCAGCGACCCGAAAGAAGAAAAACGGAGGCAGGAGCAGTGGCCAGGGAAGGGGAGAAGGAGGGGGAGCTAGCAGTGGCAGAGGACCGGAGGAAAAGGGGGTGCCACAGAGGACAGCAGCGGCAGGGCAAGGAGGCAAAGAGGGGGAGCCGCGGGGAAAAACAGCGGCTAGGGCACGGAGGCGAAGGGGGCGCTGCAGGGGAAAGCAGTGGTTAGGAGAACAGAGGCAAAAAGGGGGTGCCGCGGGGAACAGCAGCGGTTAGTGTAACCCCCCTCGGGTTTTAAGGAGCGTGGTCCCTTTAAATTTTTGCCCTGTGGGAGAGGTTGTAGAGCTGAGGAGGGGGCTGGGGCTGGAGCTGGAGGCCTGGGAAGGAGGGAGAGAGAGGGAGGCCCTGCCTGAAGCCAGGGAAGACAAAGCACCTGAAACTGGGATGCCAGGCCAGCACCCACAGAAGGACACTGTGCTGGGGAGAGTCGCCCAAGGACAGAGCAGCAGCCAGTGACTGGCCATCTGGAGCTGTGGGGCCATGAGTACAGCACCTGGGACTCAGGGGGGAGGTTGTAGTTAGTTAAGTGGGGAGGGTGTCGCTCTGGGTTCGCAGAGAGTGGCAGAAGAGGCATCAGAAGGTTTTCTTTTGCTTGGGAAAGTGCTGGCGCCGAAGACTAGGAGTTGCTGGACTGAACTCTGGACTGGAACTGTGCTGGGACTCCTGAACTCATGGTGCAGAAGCAGAGCTCACGTCTGCCTCCAGCCTTCTGCATTGTTGGGCCTTGCAGGGCCCTGTGTTAGCTGTTACTTTGTGTTACTGCTGCCCCATCTCCCCTGTCGGTTTCCCCTTTGCATCTCTTTAAATAAACCTTCCCCATTCCCATAATCCCTGTGCTATCCCAGTGTGTGTGTGGTCACTCTGGGGGTTTGGAACAGGTGCCCCTGGGGTCAAAGGGGCTCTCCTTGCTGTGTTCCCGTGCACACCCTTTCTCCGGTCAGAGCTGCCTGCAAGGCAGACTCAGTCTGGTTACATGGGTGTTACATTAGGATACAGAGGTGAAGGGGGTGCCGCAGGGAGCAGCAGCGGCAGGGGAACAGAGGCAAAAAAGGGGGTGCCGCGAGGAACAGCAGCTGCAGGGGAGCGGAGAGAAAGCCGCAGGAAAAAGCGGTGGCTGAAGGGGCAGAAGCAAGGGGAAGCCGTGGGAAAAAGCGGCGGCTGAAGGGGCAGAAGCAAGGCAAAAAGGGAGGGGGTTATGGGGGAAAATGGCGACTAGGACAGAGAGACAAACTTGGGCAGGAACAGTTTATTCGGGGGGGGATTACAAACGGGGAGGGCAAAGCAACTCAATATGACTGTACAATTCTAAGGGTCACAACCACAGGGAACAATCTAACAACGCGATTCCAAAGGTAGCAGATCAAGGGAGACAATCAAACCAACAAAAGCCAACAAACCAATACAACTTTAAGGGCAACAAACCAAAGGGGACAGTCTTCTAAACCACCAAACAAACTTAACACAGTCCTAAGATACCAAACCAAATGATACAATGTTGCGTGCTATGTTAACACTTCCACAGTTCACAGATTATGTTTAGACGATGTTGCAACTTATGATGGCACTTCTAAAGCAATAAGAGAAGAGAGAGATACAGTAATGGAGAGAAAGATACAACTCAATATAACACAGTGGCAAACGTTTTAGGACCCGGGAACTTGAGAATAGTGGAAAGAAAGATACAGCGAGGTAAAACAAGTGAGAGAGGCAGCGATAAAACTTAAACAAACCAGCCCTTCAAAACTAGGACTTGTTAGGGCAGAAGGAGAGAGAGAGAGAGCAGTGGTAAGGCAGCAATATGAAAGGGAGAAAACTTTTACTGAGAGGAGCTGCAGGGGCAAACTCTTACCAACACCACTAGCAGCAGTAGAAGCATCCCAGGAGAGAGAGAAAGAGACTCGTCACTCAGCCAGCAGTTCAAAACGTGGGGTACGCTCAGGGAAGAACTTGTGAGCAGAGGAGGTCAGCGTCTGGGTGATCAGGCCAGGCAGGATGTCAGGGACCTTCCTGCATGATCACCCCAAACTCTGAGCTTTTAAGCTATTTTTCCCACCAGTTCCCTGATTACAGAGAATGTGGGGAATAAAGGTAATGTGAGTCATACCTTCAGTGTTACAAAGGACCTTGCAGTCAGGCAGTGCCCACCTACACCAAGCCCAAGAGAAACAATGGGGTGACAACGGCCATCTAGTTAAGTTTAAGGGCCATCTAGTTAAGTAGAGGGGGCCATCTGCTCCCCTTACGTTCCTTACATACTTAAGTGATGGCCCAGGAGGGGCAGCCATTAAATCAATTCAGTGAGTCACGAACAGGGCCCACAGTTGTCAGTTCTCCATTGCCAGGCCTAGAGGCCTATTGGTCCCTTGGATCCTGCTAGAGCCTTGTTCACTAGGCTTTTCCCATCAAGGGTGGTTTTGCTGTGCTGAAGGCGGAAGGGCCAACTCCACCCGCCATCCATCAGCATGGCTAGTAGTCACCTTTTACTGAATGTACCTGAGCAGTGCTCAAAGAAGAACAGTGAGTTACCCACCAATAACCATCCTTCTTCAAGACTGGCTGCTTGGATCCATTCAGGTCCCTCACCTCCATCCCTGCATCTGGAGTTGGCAACTCCTAGGAACTGGGGAGGAGTCAGGAGGTGGCCATATATATAGCCACAGAGTAGCGTGGGGGGCGGTGGCCGCCTACCCTCTCCTGACAGGCTAGGACAAAGTTTTTCCGACCAATCCAGCACTCCGGCATGGAGACACCTATTACTGAATGGATCCGAGCAGCCTATCGAAGAAGGGCGGTTACTGGTGAGTAACCCACCTATATCAGTGTTTTTAAATTATTTTAAAATAAAGAAAACTACCAAAATGTTTTCTTTTACCAAAAAAACTCGATTTTTTCATTAAAAATGAAAGTTTTTCATGACCTTTTCATTAATGTTCATGAGACTAAAGTTAAAAAACTAAATTTTCAAATATAACCTTGAAAAGTGCCTTTCAAAGTTAAAAAAAAAAACAAGAAAAAATCCCAGTTAACCCACTTTTCATTTTACATTTTCCACAGCAGCCCATTTTTACAATTAAAAAAAAAATTCCTAAATTGTTTGTCCAGTTCAAACCTGCCCCTTTAGTGGTTTTATTTCTCCAAAGCATCTGATGAGGTGGGCTTTTCTCCTATGAAAGATCATGCAAAAAATAAATCTGTTAGTCTTAAAGTGCCACACGACTCCTTGGTTTTTGGTTTTTGGTTTTTTTATTTAATCGGTCCTTGTTAGTAACTTTATTTATAGTAGACTTTATTTTCTTTCATTATATTAACATCCTATTCCACCCCCCCCAGCCCCAAATTTAGCTGTTTTGTAGGGAGCAAGGGCCAAAAATAGAAGTCGCTTGTGGAGGTCATTTACAACTGCAAGGTTAAAAGATACCTGCTGCACCAACCAAGCTATCCAGGCAGCCTTGTAAAACTACCCTCTACAGTAAAGGGATACCTGAGCTCTGAGTGAAAAGGCCTAGTTTCTGCTGAGCTGTGATTGGGCAGTGTGTGCATGTGACCATCTCCAATCCTCCACTCAATAACTGGGCTGTTAGAGGGCTTTTTAACATTCCATTCCTGAGCAGTAAAAAGCCGGACAAAAGCACCTATTTTTAAAATGCCTGGAGGACAGAGAACATGAGGGCAAAAAGGAGGACATGTCCTCCTGTTGCCAGACGTCTGGTAACCAATGTTCCCTCTAAGCCGGTGATGCAGCTGAGCAACTTATGGATGCAGCTGAGCAAGTTCCTGGGCCCAGATCAGGCCCCTGAGCCACTGCCCATCAGCTCCCCAAGTGCATCCGTAACTTGCTCAGTTGCATCACCGGCTTAGAGAGGGAACATTATATAGATGTCTTTTTGTTCAAACTTTAGTAAATTAATAAAACCACAGTATTTTAGTTTAACATTTTTATTAAACAAATATGAAGCAATGATGCTGCCTATCAAGCCTCCTCTACACCTCAGTTTTTGACACCTGTCTTTGTCACATTTCCAGAATGCATATACAGAGTCTAGGTCAGCCTTGAATCCAGCACTTAGATATGACTTGATGCGCATTAGCATGTCTAGATGAGAAACATCCAACCTGTTATGAGGCTCTGTCTTAATATTATTCATTAGACTGAAGCCTCATTCAGCATCTGCACTAGATGCTTGAAACGTACCACATATATCAACCAACTGGGCCAGAAATGGGAACTTATCTTCTGTCAGTGTATAGGTGACAAACATCTAAGAATGTGTTCAGTGTACCAATGATACTAAATGCAAGGGGGTGTAAAACATAGGATCAGGTCATACACCCCCTTGCATTTAGTTTCATTCCTTTCTGTAAGTTCACCCATCTTCGAAGCATCTGAGGAAGTGGGATCTTCTCCCATGAAAGCTCATGCAAATAATAAATCTGTTAGTCTTAAATTGCCACACAACTCCTTGTTGTTTTTTCACTGGACTAGACTAACACGGCTATCCCTTTTAAAATTGACTAGTATAGTGAGCCATTGAGAGATCCTGGGATGGAAAGTGCTGTAGAAATGCTGGGTGTTAATAAAGTAACATAAGGCTCTATACAGTTCTCTGTGTTTATTCTGCATCTTGGGTGGAATGTGTGTGTTGTGTCTACCTAGCCCACTGTTTCCCAACCACTGTGTCACAGCACACAGGTGTGTCACAAATTTTTTTGAAAACCTACTCAGAGCGCTCTGGATTGGCTCATGAAAATATATGGCTTCATTCGGAAACTACATGGCAGTGTGCCTCAAATGAATTAAAGGTAGCAAGGAGTGTCATGGCAGAGAAAATGCTGGGAACCACTGACCTATGGGGCAGCAACGACTTGAAAGGGAAACAAGACGTTTCCTTACACATCAACCCTCCCCCCCCAGCGTGCCATGAGCTTATCCTGGGCTTCTAATCTGCTCCCAGCCCGGGAACCCCCAACCCAGCTCCGCTCCCCGCCTCTGCTGCCCGCCAGCCCCGACCCCCGCTGCTCCCCGTTTCTTCTGCTCCTTGCCAGCCCCCAACCCAGCGCCTCCGGTCCCAGCTTCTGCTCCCCGCCAGCCCCGGCTCCTCTCCTCCCGGCTTCTGTTGCCTGCTGCTTCCCGCCGCTCCCGGCTTCTGCTCCCTGCCAGCCCCGACCCCGGCTCCTCTCCTCCCGGCTTCTGCTGCCCGCTGCTCCCCGCCAGCGCCGGCCCTGGCTCCTCTGCTCCCCACCAGCCATGACCCCCACCGCTCCCCGCTTCTGGTCCCCGCCAGCCCCGACCCCAGCTCTGCGCTGGGGTCAGTGCTTGCTGCGCCAGTGAGCGGAGGCAGCTGCGCCACCGCTCACTGGCGCAGCTTACAGGGAACATTGGTACAATTATACAATGTTGTGAATAACAAGAGAAAAATAGACTGAAAGAACAGAATTTCCAGATATGTTTTTCTGCTATGTTGCTGCTACTTTATTGCAATGGATTCTGCTTACAACCCTACATAGAGAACATTGTTTCACTTTCTGAAGTTGTGAACCAGAATGTTTACACATAACACTAAACAATCTATCATGAAAGAAACGAAGATGCATTCGCATGAACTTGAGTGCAACATATTCTGTGTATTCACACTATGGTGTTCATCTATTTCAGGAATGAAGAAGTTTAAGAAACTTGGTTAGGTGGAATCCTATCCTTTCAAGATCCAAAGGGGCAGCTGTGTTAGTCTAGTTCAGTAAAACAAAGAAGGATCCTGTGGCACTTAAAGACTAACAATTATATTTATTGCATGAGCCTTTGTGGGAGAAAATGCAGTTCATCTGATGCTTTGAAGATGGAGGAACTTAGGATGCAAGTCTGATGAAGTGGGATTTTTCTCCCACAAAAGCTCATGCAATAAATGTAATTGTTAGACTTTTAAGTGCCACAGGGCTCCTTGATCATTTTATGACATACTGGGTGCAAGCCAAGTTGCTGGGTGTAAGCTGAGTTGCTATGCTGACATCACTTAGTGCCTGCATCAATGGCTCTGTGTGTGTCTGTCTGTCTGGGGTTGGCTCTGTGTGTGGCACTTAAAGACTAAAAATTATATTTATTGCATAAGCTTTTGTGGGAGAAAATTCAGTTAATCTGATGCTTTGAAGATGGAGGAACTTAGGGTGCAAGTCTGATGAAATGGGATTTTTCTCCCACAAAAGCTCATACAATAAATATAATTGTTAGTCTTTTAAGTGCCACAGAACTCCTTGTTCATTATACTACATACTGGGTGCAAGACAAGTTGCTATGCTGACATCGCTTAGTGCTTGCATCAATGGCTCTGTGTGTATGTCTGTCTGGGGTTGGCTGTGTGTGTGTGTCTGTCTGTCTGGGATTGGCTGTGGGGGGGGGAGTTGGCTTGGGGGGGGTGTCTGTCTGTCTGTGTCTGGGGTTGGCTCTGTGTGTCTGGGGTATTTATTGGTGGGTTCTTCTGTGTGGGGGGGCACCTGTGTTGAAGGGCTCCAAGGCCAGCAATTACATTCTAACCCTGCAGCAGGGGTAGTTTAAGCAACCCCTGGCCAAGAGCCTTCCCCGCTCATATGCCAGTTTCTCTGGCCATCCCCAGCTCGAGCTGCTTCTCTACCCACTTCACTGACTCCCGGCACCTTCCCAGCCAACCACCCTTTGTCCCGCTCCACGCTCCGATCCCCCGAAAGCCCCCGCCCTTCCTCCTTGTCTGACCTCTGGAGCCGCTCCCTGGCCACAGGCTGCTGCCGCCCCCAGCACGCTGAGGGCGGGAAATTTCAAACTGCTGTAGGCTGACGCAGCTGCCTGCCAGCAGGAAGACTGTGTCTTCCAGCTGGCTAGGCTCTGTGGCTGCTGGCGGTGGTGCGCTGCTGGCAGTGATTGCTGCGCCACTGAGTGATTTCTGCTGCACCTGGGCGCACGTGCGCAGCTTAGAGGGAACACTGCTGGAAACCCTATTCCTGGTGCCATTCACCCTGGGAGGAAGGAGGTCAAACCACATTTAATTCGAACTAACAGTGAGTTCAAACTAACATGGCTCCATTTAAAAGCAGTTTTACAAGTTTGAAGCATCCTTTGTGTAACCCCCCTGGGGTTTAAGGAGCGTGGTTCCTTTAAATCTTTGCCCCGTGGGAGAGGTTGTGGAGCTGAGGAGGGGGCTGGGGCTGGAGCCAGAGGCCTGGGAAGGAGGAAGAGGAGAGGGAGGCCCTGCCTGAAGCCAGGGAAGACAGAGTGGCTGACCTGGGATACCAGGCCAGCCCCCACAGAAGGACACTGTGCTGGGGAGAGTCGCCCAAGGACAGAGCAGCATCCAGTGACTGGCCATCTGGAGCTGTGGGGCCGTGAGTACAGCACCTGGGACTCAGGGGGTAGGTTGTAGTTAGTTAAGTGGGGAGGGGGCCGCTCTGGGTCCGCAGAGAGCAGCAGAAGAGGCATCAGAGGATTTTCCTTTTGCTGGGAAGGTGTTGGCGCCGAAGACTAGGAGTTGCTGGACTGGAGCTGTGCTGGGACTCCTGAACTCATGGTGCAGAAGCAGAGCTCTTGTCTGCCTCCAGCCTGCTGCATTGTTGGGCCTTGCAGGGCCCTGTGTTAGCTGTTTACTCTGTGTTACTGCTGCCACATCTCCCCTGTTGGTTTCCCCTTTGCACCTCTGTAAATAAACCTTCCCCATTCCCATAATCCCTGCACTATCCCAGTGTGTGTGTGTGTGTGTGTTACTCTGGGGGTTTGGAACAGGTGCTCCTGGGGGCAAAGGGGCTCTCCTTGCTGTGTTCCCACACACACCCTTTGCTGGCCAGAGCCACCTGCAGGGCAGACTCTGTCTGGCCACTTGGGTGTTACATTTGTGTTTTTTATCAATAGACCCAATGAAGAAAAGAAAAAACTTTGAACACCTCCTTATTCTGCAAAATACAATAAGATCCTTGGCTAGAAGGTGCTTTAAAGTACAATAGATGGAAGGATGGGATTGTGGTTAAGGCCCTGAATGGGTTCATAGGACAGGGATAGTCAATAAGTAGACCACTAAATGCTTCTGAATAGGCCCCAAAATCTCTTTATTACTTATTTAATTATTGTTGTGGGTTTTTTTTTAATTTTCTCTGGATTTGACCAAGAATTTGGATCTTGACAAAAAATAATTGACTATCCCTGATTTAGGAGATGGAGATTTAGTTACAGAAGATGATGTCTGATCGACAAGTACGAAACCATTCTTCTTCAAGCGCTGCTCACATCATTCAGTTACAGGTGTCTACGTACCACAGTGCATGGTAGTTCAGAAAGTCTTTAGCCTTAGCCGGTCAGGTCAGGGCACATGGCCAACGCCCCCTCTGTGCTGCAACCACAGCTACATACGTGACTGTGACCTTGACCCTCCTAGTTCCTTTCTTTCCGCTCTCAGCAATGGCTTCGGAACAGCCAAAACTTGCAGAAGCAAGTGCCTGTCCTCCTTTCATTCATAGTTAAGGATTCCGGGGTTTAAACCATGTCCATTGTGCTGCAAAGCCTTTCTGCTTGATGTGCCTTGGTGAGTCACATCTCGTGGAAAACTGCTCCATCTGTAAGTCCTTCAAGTGGAGGACCGCAAGGACAGGGAGTGGAGGTTGTGCACCCTGGCTGAAGACCATGCGTGCCACCCGCCGCCCGATACGTCTTGCGCACTAAGCTCTCTGCCAGTACCACTTACGACCTCTGCACCAGAACGCACCTGGTGCCAGTCTCCAGCTCAGTATTCAAAGCTACGATCAGCATCAAACTCAGCACCGACATGGCACCGTTCCCCTCCATCCTCACATACCCCTTTGTGGGACTCGGGACAGGGCCATCTTATGGTAACATTGATGCCAGAGGCCCTTGCAGTGGTGTGGGCCCTGTCGCAGGAGCAGGCCCTGGTACCAGCGAAGAAAGCTCGGTTGAAGGTTAAACTGGCCCTCTTGGCTAAAGAGTGGACAACCCGAGGCTTGGTACCGCCCCCAGCCTCAGCACCATTGAGTCCTCCACCGGCACCACAGAACGGTACCAAGGGCCACTCTGATAACCACTCCTCAAGACATTCATCCTGCAAGCCCTCGGTACCGTACTCCCAAGGTCCAAGAAGACAGAGGTCTAGCTTGTCCTCACCATCATTTTCCAGCTCCATTCAGTGCCCTGCATCTCTGAAAGCTAACTCTGGTACTGAGGAATGAGCAGGTAAACACCACCGGAAGCATTCCCCAACGCCCAAGTCAAGAAGGGATGCAACCCCGGCAACCCCGGTGGGGGCATCACAGGGCAGCTTTATTCATGCCAGCAAGGGTTCACAGATGGACAGGGGTCACTTCTTCCAGGGGCATTGCTGATGCTGGGCACACAGGACCCGTGCCCCGAATCTCCCCGTCAGGGTCCCAAGTAAATTTTCCTCAGGCAGTACATGTGCATTAGCCTGTCCACGTGCAGGGTGGAGCTAAGCTGCTGCCCAGCCCAAAAACCCTGAGTGCACTGCATGCTGCATGCATGCAGACACTCTGTGTGGCTGTGCAGCCAAGGATCAGCCACAAGTTGGGAGGCAGGCCCCGGGCCAAGTCGGGCCTGGCCTACAGCAATATGTTTGAAGATCTGTGGGGCTTGGAAGGAGCGGGACTTGGCCTGGGGTGGGGTCTTGAAAAGGTGAGGCTTAGGCTGGGGACGGGGCTTGGGCTAGTGCCCCCGATCTTTTTCCTACACAGCAACGCCCCTGGCTCCTTCTCCTGTCAAACCATGGCCATGAACTCCTTCAATGGTCACAGGAGTGGCTAAATTTGACGGTCCATGACAGTTCAGCCTCCCAGCACCAGTCAGTGCCATCTCCATCCCAAACTCCAGACTTCTCAGACTTATCCAACAATGAGCCTGACCCAGATTCTACCCAGCATAGCAGATCGAGGGCCCCCTCGTCCTCTTCTCCAGATGAGTAAACCTTTCAAAAAGCCCTTGAGCACAGAGATGACCCCCCATACGCAACAGGACCTGCTCCATCGTATGGCAGCAAATCTCAACTTGGACCTGGGAGTCGTCCAGGACAAGTGTGAGCCCTTCTTTGACGTCAAGTACGCCACCTTACCGGCGAAAGTGTCTGTTCCCCTCCATGAAGAGGTGTACAGAATCGCTAGAGTGTGATGGCAGACCCCATCATCAATCCCTCCGGTATCCAAGGTCGCAGATTGGAGGTACCACATTACCTCTGACAAGTCTGTGTTCCTCTTCCAGCACCCTACGCCGGGGTCCCTGGTGGTGGATGAAGTTAACCGAAAGGAAAGGCAGGGCCTGCCAGGATCTATCCCAAAAAATAAGGAAGCAAGAAAGCTTGACTTATTCGGTAGGAAGGTTTATTCTACCTCAGCTTTGCAGCTACGCATTGTGAACCATCAAGCCCTCATGGGGAGGTATGTGTTTAACCTTTGGAGAGCCCTAGAGGACCTCCGTGATGCTGTCTCTAAGAACCGTCTGAGAGACTTTGAGGCAATAGGGGAGGAAGGGGTCTTGACCTCTAAAGATGCTCTTTTGACCTCCTGGGATGCATCTGAACATAGCTTCACGTAACATGGCCTCCACCATGGCTATGAGAAGCTCAGCCTTGCTTCAAGGCTCAGGCCTATCCTCACAGATGCAACTTCTCATTCAGGACCTACCCTTTGAAGGCCCATCTCTTCACCGAATCTACAGACTCAAAGCTGCATGGCATGAAGGACTGTAGGGCCACCCTTAAATCCCTAGGCATGTACACACCGCCACCCATCCGGCACTCCTTCAAGCCACAACAGCCACTGCAACAGCAACTACAGCAGCTAAAGCAGCAGTCCCAGATGCAGGGATCCTTCTCCCTATCCTACCAGTACCCTCAACATCAATATGGGAGTCTGGATAGAGATAAGAACTGTCCGAGCAGAGGCCAAAAATCTCAGGCCTCCCAGACCAGTCGTCACAGTCAAGGTACCAACCGTTCAATGGGAAAGAAGCAGTGCTTTAATGGTCAGCCCGAGGGCAGCGAAACCGCAGCTCTGACCCTAACCTTTGCCAACCTCCTGCATCAACGCATGCACCATTGGGCTGACATCACAACCAATGTTCCCTGTAAGCTGCGTGCGTGCATGCGCATGCAGCAACAATTGCTCACAGGCACACAAATCACTGCCGGCAGTGCACAGCCGGCAGCCATGGACCCCAGCCAGCCGGAAGACACAGTCTTCTGACTGGCAGGGAGCTGCGTCAGGCTAGGGCAGTTTAAAATTTCCTGCCCTGATCACGCTGTGGGCGGCAGCAGCCTGTGGCCAGGAAGCAGCTCCAGTGGCAAGGCCAGGAGGAAGGGGGGGCTTTAGGCAGGTCGGAGTGGGGAGCCGGGGAAAGGGTGGTGGTGGGGGTCAGCTGGGAAGGTGCCCAGGACTTGGGGAAGTGGGTGGGGAAGGAGCCTGACCGGAAGTTGGCTGGAGAAACCAGTGGATGGGCGGGGAAGGCTCTTGGCCAGGAATTGGATAAACTACCCCTGCTGCAGGAGTTAAAATGTAATTTGCTGGCCTCGGAGCCCTCCAGCACAGGTGGCCCCCCCAATACCCACCCTCAGACAGAGAGACAGACACACACCCACAGAGCCACTGATGCAAGCACTAAGCGATGTCAACAAAGCAACTCAGCTTGCACCCAGTATGTTGTATAGCAAACAAGAAGTTCTGTAGTATTTAAAAGACTAACAATTATATTTATTGCATGAGCTTTTGTGGGAGAAAATCCCATTTCATCACACTTGCATTCTAAGTTCCTCCATCTTCAAAGCATCAGATGAACTGAAATTTCTCCCACAAAAGCTCATGCAATAAATATAATTGTCAGTCTTTAGGTGCCACAGGATCATTCTTTGTTTTACTGAACTAGACTAACACAGCTGCCCCTTTGGATCTTGAAAGGATGTTGTATTTCACCTAACAGAGTTTCTTAAACTTCTTCATTCCTGAAATGGATGAGCACTATTAGTGTGAATACACAGAATGTGTCTCATTCTTAAGTTCATGTGAACACACCTTTGTTTCTTTCATGATAGATTGTTTAGTGTTATGTGTAAACATTCTGGCTCAATATAACTTCAGAAAGTGAAACAATGTTCTCTATGTAGGGTTGTAAGCAGAATCCATTGCAATAAATTAGCAGCAACATAGCAGAAAAACATATCCAGAAATTCTGTTCTTTCAGTCTATTTTTCCCTTGCTATTCACAACAATGTATAATTGTACCCCTCCTGTTTGCATATTCTATTATGGGCTTTGTCAGAAAAAGAAGGGAAACTACTTGCTCCAGTAAATGGCAGCTTGAATTTCCAACCTCTGCTAAACTGGTCAGATGGGCAGCAAAATTAATAACTATGTACAGTAAAGACCGAGATATCGGTGGGTTACTGACCAGTAACCGTCCTTCTTCGAGATGGGCTGCTTGGATTCATTCAGTATCAGGTGTCTACATGCCATAGTGCACGATTGGCCGGAACTTCTTTTTAGCCTTAGCCTGAAAGGACAGGGCTGGCGGCCACCGCCCCCTAGCCATATATATGGCCGCAGCCCTGCTCCTCCCTGGTTCCTACTAATCGCTAACTCCAAGTAGCAGAGAAGGCAGGACGGACCTGAGTGAATCTGAGCAGCCCATCTCGAAGAAGGACGGTTACTGGTAAGTAACCCACCATTCTTCTTCGAGCGCTGCTCTGATACATTCAGTATCTGGTGACTGCTAGCCGTACTGAGGAAGGTGGGCGGAGTTAGAACCTTATCCGCCAGCAGCCCGGCTACCCACAAATGGCACAGTACCCCAAAATTGGGTGAAAAGTAGTGGGCTGCCAAGCACATGCCTGTGGAAACGCCACCAAGTGCAGGACCTTTAAGAGAAAACGTGCATGAGAGTGCCGAGGAATCATTTGCCACTCTCTCAGGAGACTAGAACTCCAACAGTGGCAATCGCCGGTGTATCACCAGGGGACTTGCTATAGCACAATAGCAAGGGGAATGTCCTTGATGCAAGCAAGACCTCCTAATGTAGGAGGGTTGCCCTTCCTTAGTAGAATCGACTCCTGAGAAAGGCAGTCATGATGCAGAGCAACAGGGCCCTATGACCACAGGCGATGGGGCAAGGGGGGAATAATTGCCACCCTTCCCACCTTAACCCAAAAGGGAGGTCAATTGGGTTAGGTTACCAGCCAAGACTGGGGCAGAGAACACATCACCCCTTGAGCAAATGGGGTAGCCAAAAGTTCTTTCCCCAATGACATACTGGCAAGAGATGCCAGGGTAGGATTGATAAGGGGTGCCCTAAAGTAAAGGCATCCCACCTCCACATGGAAGATAACATAGGAAGATGAATAATGAGGAAGGAGTAGTTGGGGACCCCTGCCTTCCATCCATTGATGTATGGGAATGGAGGGCTTGGGTGGGAGCCTGGGATAAGGTCTAGATTGTTGGCAGACCCATCTCTGGGGCCCAAGGGCATCAGAGACACTCCGTCAAGGAGGTTGTCGTAAGGAAAGAAGTGGGTACCCCACAAGGGCCCTTCTTAGGGGTGATCCTTCAACTGGTTATGGTAGGAAGGAAGGATTCTTAGGTACTCCCATCCTAGCATCAGGATGGAAGCCAAACGGCATAGGTCATGAATGCTGAGTGACCAGTAAGTGAAAAAACAGAGAACTGGAGGGAAGGGGTATTCGACTGTCACTACAGATGAGTCAAGTCCCCCCCAAGGGTTGTGCCTGTAAGGAACACAGAGGGCAAGAGAGGACATTACAAAATCATCACCCATAAGGCATTAGGGTCTCCAGCCTGTTAAGGGTTCGTAAGTTCCCTCGCGAACAAGAGCTCTGCAGGGAAACTACCCGGAGCTAAGGACCACCAGTCCTCAAATGGGTTCACTCGGGTGTACGAATACTGATGGTGGTAAAGTGCTCTATCCCTTACCCTCTCCCTTTGCTGCAATTCTTGGGAGAAGGGGAATACTCTAGAAACATCCAGGCAGCTACTAGATGGCTGTCTGGGTTTTTAGGGGAAAGCAACCCTTGCCAGCCTAGAAGGAGTCACCAGAGCAGAGGAGGTTCCAGTCGAGGGCTAAACTTGAGGTTTGCCCATGGACCGAAGGACCAATGTGATGTGGTGAAGGTCCTTGGAGAGGAGGGGTAGGAGCTGAAAAGGCAAACCCCTATGGTGAGGCTCAAGGATTCTCCAGGCAAAAGGCCTAACACGAGTCTGAAGAGCATGGCCCTGATATTAAAGGGGGGCACTGCCTGGGGAGGTGAGGTGGGGGGGAAGTAGAGGACAAGGGGTATGAGCCTGGCCTCTTACGTGTCACCTAAGGAGCAGGGTACACCATCCTGCAGTAGTTTCCCCAAGATCTGTTGCAGGCCAACACAAAAGAGTGCAATCAGGATAGCAACACGGTCATGTACCTGTGTCAGTGTGCCTGACTGGGAAAAGTTGGCAGAGGTGTAGGTGTCCTCTCCTTGTCCCAGAGGGCTATAGTTTGTTTTTTTTTTGGGGGGGGGGGCATAATGACCCCTTCTCATACCTTTATGACCCCCAGATTTCCACCAAGGCTCCAAGGGCATATGTGACCGGAATCAAGTGCATGTGAGAAAAAGTATGGGGACATACTGGTGGCTTTTATCTCTAATTTAATTGAGCTTTATGGTTTATGGTTCAAATCCACTCTTGTATGACTTTCACTGATGTGTAACTTCACCCCAGTTTTGCCTTGAACTCCATAAGCCTTAATTGATTGTTTCTTATTTCTGTCAATCTTCATATGCTTGTCTCCTACTGGTAACATTGTTTCCTATTAGTAATGTTGCCTCTGTTCTATTTAGTTTTAATTAATTACTTCCCATTTTTAACAATACCCCAATATTTGTAACATCAGCATATTGTCTCTGCCAATCTTTATTTCATTTTAATTGCTTGCCATTGATGTTCTAATTTTAGCATTTACAACTTTGTTACATTATACATTATTAAGCCTGTCAATCTCTATTTAGTTTTAGTGAATTGCAATAAGTATTTTTCTCCACACTGGTCATGACAAGCCTTGGACTCAAACTGCTACCTTTTGGGGTTTGTTTGGCTATAGGGGAGCAGCACGTTCCCCTGAACCACACAGCCCCAGCCTCTATAGCCACCTGAATTTGTCCCTATTTATCTTTAAGCTCTGGTTATACCACTACCTTTTCCCCAATCTCTGTAGCATTCCATATTGTAAATGTAGAAACTCCATTTTGTAACCAATGTACCCCATCTTATGAAAAACTGAATAGGCTATAAGGTGTGGATGGAAGGTGAATGTGTGTGTGAACTAGCCCCAAGCTGCCAGCTTGTTCTGATCAACTAGATGTGAACCAGCCTCAAGCTGTCAACTTGTCCAGCTGAAGTGAGAAGCCCACCTTAACTGCTGAAGAATGAGGATACACCCCTAAAAACAAAGGAATGAAGGATCCACCCCAGAAGCACACACCCAGGAAAAGGAGCTGAGGGTCACAACCACAATTGCCTGGTGACTAATTGTCCCACAGCACCTGGAGTGGCGTGACAAAGCTATAAAGACTGGATGAGATCCCAAAGCAAAAGGAGGAACCGTTCTGCATACCACCTGGAAGAAAGGAGCCTCAGTGCGCACCCAATAAAGACCCTGCTCCTCCTCATGTCCAGCTTCCCTGGCCAGGCAGCTGCCATGAACCCCAGCAACAGACACTAACACAGACTCCAGCAGCAGCACCATCAGGACTGGTAATAACACAGACTGCAGAACATTGTATGGTATGCTTGGGTGCGTGAATGAGAGAGAGAGAGAGAGAGAGAGAGAGAGAGAGAGACTGTGCATGCGCACGCGCGCGCGTGCATAGGGATAAGTTAGTTATCAACTTTTTCTTTATTTGTAATAAACACGGCATATTGCCTTCTCCCCCTAAAAAGATCTCAGGTACTCATTTGGTATAACAAAAGGTCCCACTGCCAGGCCCATACTTGACCCGAAGGGTATGATAAGGGAAGAGGGAGATGCATTGTTACCAGAGAAGGGGAAAGAGGTGTCCCAAGGCTGATTGCGAGCGGGTGTATAACAAAGCATTTATGGTATTGCCCTGAAGTTCAAAGATTTGATGGAGGGAGAGGTGACCCTGTTGAGATTGATCACCGATAATGACAGAAAAGGGGACCATCATCCCACAATCCAAAGGCTCCTAAAAGGTAGCCATTTCGCTTGCATGGGGGAGGGGAATACAACGAGGAACCCCCCCAAGCATTCGAGGGATCACAGTAGACTGGGAGAACACTGAGGCACCTGGGAAGTAAGCAAACCCAGGGCTCTGAGAGCTAACCTATGGGCACAGTTGCCACTGATCTGGGAATCAGTAGGTAGGAGAAAGACTGTCCCTCTAAAAGGGGGTCCAATATGGACCGCTGTAAGGCCTGGGAGAGGCCAGAATCTCAAACCCAGGTTGCTCGGCACATAACCATGGCTGTAGCAATGCCGCAGCCAGCCATGTTTGAAGCATCCTACGCCACTGTAAGGGCATCACGTGAGGCCAAGGCACCTTCTTTGACAAAAGCATCCAAATCCTCTAAGTGTTCTTGTGGGAGGGAGCTGCTAAACACTACATAGCATCCCACAGGTCTAGGAAGAAAATCTTTTAACCAAGCCCTGACAGCTAGCAATCTTCAACTGAAAGCTGAAGCTGAATAGGCCCTTTCTACCCATGAGGTCAAACCCTCTGGGACTGCTAGGGGACCGGAATGTGAATCAGGGCGGCTTGGACTAGTGTGTGCCAGCAATGCTGGGGACACGACTACAGGGGGGCGGGTCATAATGGTGACTGGAGAAGGTGCAAACCCCAGGTCGAATAAGCGTTCCTGATCTCCCTCAGGGGTGAGACCCAGACCCAGCTAAGCTGTGACCTGGCATAGGGGGTCAAAGCGTGGCAGGGTTTACTTGGATCACAGCTGTAGTTGAGAGAAGGGACAATCACGGTACCGCTGTGCCCTCATACAGGGCCATTGCACTGAGTTGGGGTCCCTTCCCGAAGCCTTCATAGGAGGTAGTCAGCTTCCGGTGCAGTACCGGGGACTCTTCAGTAAGAGGCTGGACCCAAGAAATGCACTCCCGCATCTCTTCGTGGTACCGAGCAAAGGTGTCAGCACCGTAAGGGTTGGAGCCCGCAGCTTCACAGTGGTTTTAAGTGCTCACCCCAGAGGGTAGGGCCAGAAACGGTGCCGGCACATCGGTGCTGGAGTTGACCCTGAGTGCGCCTACCTAAGCTTTGCTGGGGAGCAGCGCTGAGAGGGCCTTGGTGCCGACTGGCATGTGGAGCTGTTGCCCAAACGCGGAGCTCAGATGCTCTGGTCCTTTCTTCAGAGAGGAGGTGTCAGCTATAAGCTCACACAGCACGAGACAGTGCCGAATATGGTGCTGATCATGGCTCTTTGCTCGCAGCCGGAGAGCAGTGCCAAGAGTGATTCGGAGCCAACCAAGCACGTATGCCGCATTAGAGGCCGATCACAGCTTTATTCACAGCCGGAAAACAGCAACGAAAGTCTACAGTGCCGACCTCGCACTCGGTGCCGAGTTAGAGGCTGATTGTGGCTTTATTCGTAGCCTGAGAGTAGCGCTGAGAGGGCTCCAGTGCCAACCAAGCACACAATGCCAAGTTGGAGGCCAATCGCGGCTTTATTTCATAGCTGGAGAGTGGTGCCGAGAGGGCTTCACTGCCAACCAAGCATGCGGTGCCAAGTTAGGGGCCCATCGCGGCTTTTATTTACAGCCGGAGAGCAGAGACAAGAGGGCTCCAGTGCCAACCGAGTATGCGGTGCCAAGTTAGAGGCCGATCATGGCTTTTATTTATAGCTGGAGAGTGGCAACAAGAAGGCTCCAGTGCCGACCGAGCATGCCGTGCCAGACTAGAAGCCAATCGTGGCTTCTGGTGAATCCTTGAATGTGGCAGATGTACCCGGTGTCAGCTGCAGGGTCCATCTCCCTGACTTCCTGAGTCCTTTGTTTAAAGGATCTGCAAATGCACCAGAATCCACCCGGTGAAGCTCACCCAGGCATTTAAAAACACTTCCCGTGGGGTACATCCCTCAGGAAGGCCTTGCCACAACCCACAGAGGGGTTCAGCCCCAAGTTGGTAGGCGGCAGGTGGCTTGGGTTTCGGCACGAAGGACTTGGTAGGAGCGCTGCGAAGTCCATGAACAGATCCTTTCAGTGAAAACAGCTTGTAAAACCGACTGGACAGACAGGCACTTGCATAAAGCAAGAACAGGCTGTTCCATAACCGTCGCTGAGAGCGGAAGAAAGGAACTGGGGAGGAGCAGGGCTGTGGCCATATATATGGCTAGGGGGCGGTGGCTGCCAGCCCTGCCCTGACAGGCTAAGGCTAAAAAGAAGTTCTGGCCAATCATGCGCTGTGGCACAGACACCTGATACTGAATATATCCAAGCAGCGCTCAAAGAACAGTAAGTTCTCTGTTGATAAAAGGCTCTACAATTTCAGGAAGGGTTAAATCATAGGATCAGGATGAATTCTTAATTAAGAAGTATGTTTAATTGAGGATTACTGCCTGGTTCTGACTAAACTGTATGCCAGTTTTTATTTGGCTAATGTTTGACATAGTGCAGAGGTCTCAAACTCAAATCACCACAATGGCTGCATGAGGACTAGTACACTAGCCCGATCTTTCATACAGCAATATTGCAAATAGTAGTAACAATGGTGTCATTGCAGGCTGCAGAAAATAGCTTTAGGGGCCACATGCAGCCAGCAGACCACATGTTTGAGACCCCTGACATAGTGTGACAAGAACCAAAGCACTAAATCTGCCTCTCAGGCTTCCAGTGAATTTGGAGAGTAGAAAAGAAAGATATTTCTAATCTAATTCTATTTTCTTGCTTTTTGCTTATTTATAGTCAGTGTTCCCTCTAAGCTGATGATGCAACTGAGCAAGTTGTTGGATTCACTGGGGGAGCTGGCAGGCAGCAGGGAAGGGGCCCTGTGGGAGTCGGGGAACCAGCAGCAAACTTGCTCAGCTGCATCCAGAACTTGCTCAGCTGCATCATCGGCTTAGAGGGAACATTGACCGACTGGTGGGTTCTGGATACAGTCTCCAAAGGGTATCTTATACAGTTTCAGTCAACACCTTGGGACAGAAAACCGCCCCCTCATTTGAACCTCGGGAGCCAGGAACTAGACCGGATGCTAGAGAGAGAATGCATGAAACTTCTCCCCATCAGGGCCATAAAGAGAGTCTCAAAGTCAGAATGGGGGAAGGGGTTTTACTACCGTTATTTTCTAGTTCCCAAGCCAAACAGGGACCTGAGACCCATTCTGGACCTCACAGCTTTAAACAAATACATAAGGAAAATAAAGTTCCATATGGTTTCCCTGTCACAGATCGTTCCATCTCTGAATCCTGGGGATTGGTTCTCAGCCCTCAATCTAAAAGACGCTTACTTTCACATAGTGATTTGTCCCCTTCATAGAAAGTTTCTAAGGTTCATGGTGGGGGGAAGACACTTCCAGTTCACTTCACTCCCCTTTGGGCTCTTCTTGGCCTGCAGGGTGTTCACAAAGTGAATAGTGGCAGTCGCTGCCTACCTATGCCAGCAGGGTATAAAGATTTACCCGTACCTAGATGATTGGTTGATAACCGGGGGGTCGAGAATTCAGGTAGAACACAGCATCAAGGTAGTGAGCAGATTGTGCAGGTACTTGGGACTCTGCATGAATTGAGAAAAGTCAAAACTCTGCCCATCCGAAAGCATAGAGTTCATAGGAGCTCTCCTAGAATCCCGAAAAGGGAAGGGCCTCCTGCCCCCCACAAGATTTCAGTCCATCTGCACCATCACATAACCACAGCCTGATGTTGCTTACAGCTCCTCGGGCACATGGCAGCTGCCACCTCTGTGATAAGGATGGCCCACCTAAGAATGACATCTTTCCAGATCTGGCTGTCAACAGTGTTCCACCCACAGAGGCACCCTTTGTCCAAGGTACTGTCAGTTCCCCAAGGCATCCTGGGGACACTAGAGATCTGGAGGGACCCCCTCTTTGCCGTGGGGGAAATTCTCTTACAAGCATCAGGCCCTATCATGACATTGATCACTGATGCCTTGGATTCAGGGTGGGGGACCCACATCAGGGGGACTTTCTACCCAGGGACTTTGGTCTCCATCAGACAGCCTCCTCCACATAAACGTAAAGGAACTGCAGGCTATCAGATTGGCTTGCAGGATTTTTCTGGACAAGATAGAAGGCAAGTCAGTCCAGATTCTGACAGCCAACACTGCAGCCATGTTCTGTACAAAGCAGCAGGGGGGTGTCCGTTCCCCAGCCCTCTGCAGGTGTTACGTGTTAGCTCTGTGTTCTTGAGGAATCAGAGCACAGTATCCAGCCTGTGCCTCCCCCC
>ML682085.1:1273153-1286969 GCA_007922195.1 Podocnemis expansa
GGCTGCAGCCGCGCGCCGGGGCCGCGCCTCCAGGCTGGGGGGCAGCAGGGGCTTTAAAGCCCCTGGGGTGAAGTGCCCCGCTGCCCTCTCCTGGCGGGTGCTTGCAGGGGGCTGCATGCACCCGCCAGGTGAGGCACGGTGCCTGCAGCCCTCTGCAGGCACCCATGGGGTGCAGCGCCCCTCTGCACTGCACCCTGTGGGTGCCTGCAGTCCCCTCCCCAGGCGAAATAGCAGGTCCACACTGTGGACCTGCTATTTCACTCCCTTATTTCGCGGACATGGTTTTTGTCCAGCGAAATAAGTTGTTTCGAAATAACATATTATTTCGAAACAGCTTGTTTCGAAACGTGTTGTTTCGAAACAAGCACTCCCCGTGTAGACATAGCCCTATTTCCATATCACTACCAGACACACACACACAGAAAATACCTGCAGTTCACCTCATGGAACAACCACTACCAACTCACCACCCTGCCCTTTTGACCCTCCCTTGCCCCAGGGGTATTCATGAAGTGTATAACGATGGTGACAGCCCACTTAAGAAAAAGGGGTGTCCAGATCTTTCCTTACCTGGATGACTGGTTCATCATGGGCAGATCAAAAGGCCGCTTGGATGCAGCGTCCACTCCACTCAAAGGCTAGGCCTCCTCCTGAACCTAGAGAAATCAAAGTTAGAGCCTACCCAAGGAACAGAGTTCATTAGGTCACGCCTGGACTTGAGACAGGCCAGGGCCTCTCTCCCATTCTCCAGGTTTCAGTCAATGTCTACCATCATTTCAGACCCACACTGCTCCCCTATGACAAAAGCAAGGCAGTGCCTCCAGCTGCTGGTTCATATGGCGGCCTCCACATACGTGATAAGGATGGCCCATGTTCGCATGAGACCCCTGCAGTCCTGGTTAGCGGGAGTGTACCACCCACACCACCACTCCCTATGGCATGTGGTCACAGCCCCCCAAGAAATCCTGAAGGCTCTCAGAATTTGCCAGAGTCAAGGTTTTGCACTGAGCGGGGGTGAGGGGGGTGTCCCTTTGAGGTGCAGAACACCTCTGTAACCCTGATCACAGATGCCTCAGATCGAGGGTGTGGGGTACACATCAGCTATGACCTGAGCACCCAGGGAAAGTGGTTGACAAAGGAAATCCCCCTGCACATAGATGTGAAAGAGCTTAGGGCAGTCTGCCTGGCCTGCAAGATCTTCCTCAAAAGACTCAGGGGCAAGACAATACAGGTCCTCACAGATAAAAAAGGAAGGAGTTGAGTGGCACTTTAAGACTAACAGATTTATTTTTCGCATGAGCTTTCGTGGGAGAAAATCCCACTTCGTCAGATGCTTCGAAGATGGGTGAACTTACAGAATGGAATGAAAATAAATGCAAGGGGGTGTAAAACATAGGATCGGGTCATACAGTAACAGCAAATCAGAGCAGTGATGTTCTACCTCAACCACCAGGGGAGCTCACTCAAAAGCCCTGTGTGAGGAGGCAGTTCACCTCTGGGATCTAGCCCTAGAGAATAACTTCTACCTAATGGCAGCCCACCTACCAGGAGTGAGAAATGACCAAGCGGACAGGCTCAGCAGGTGTTTTTTGCCACAAAATGAGTGGTCCCTACGCCCAAGGTTCAAGGGGCCTATCTTCCAGGAGGGAGGAGTCCCCGAGATACACCTGTTTGCAAGCAGTGTGAACAGCAAATGCAGTCTATTCTGCTCCTCAGGAGCAGAGAGAGGGGCTCCCTATCAGATGCGTTCCTGATCAGCTGGGAAGAGCCCTACTCTATGCCTTCCTCCCAATTCCGCTGATCCATAGAGTCCTATTACAGATCAAGAGGGACAAGGCGAACGTGTTCATGATAGTCCTAGCATAGCCCCACCATCTATGCTTCAGCATGCTCCTCAACCACTTAGTGGCCACTCTCAGAACACTCCCAGTCAGGGGAGACCTCCTAACCCAGGACAACAGCTGCCTCCTGCACCCAGACTTGGAGTCCCTACACCTGACAACCTGGAAGCTCCATGGGTAAATCCAGATCAGAGGGCATGTCCCAAGAGGTCCAAGAAATGGGTAGCAGAAAACCCTCCATGCAGTCAACATACAAAGTGAAGTGGAAACGTTTTGCTTCATGGGCAATGACTAAACTCCCCCTCCCCAAAAAGCACACCTTTCCAGAGTATATTAGACTACCTTCTCCACTTAAAGAGAAGCTGGCTATCGTCTCCCTCAGGGTCCACCTAGCAACAATCTCTGCCTTCAACAAATCCTTCCAAAAGGTTACCTCCTTTTCCCACTCCATGACCTCCAGATTCTTCAAAGGGATAGAAAAACTCTACCCACAGATCCATGACCTGGTCCCACAGTGGGACCTGAACCTGGTAGTCAATGGGCTAATGGGTCCCCCATTTGATCCCATGGACTCATGTTCCTTGTTAGTCTGATCCTGGAAGGTGGCGTTTCTAATAACCATCACCTCAACTAAGACGGTATCCAAGCTGTGGGCCCTGTCTTCAGAGCCACCCTACATGGTGTTTCATAAGGACGACATTCAACTCAGACCACACTCAGCATTCCTGTTGAAGGTGGTCTCATCCTTCCATGTCAACCAGGCCATCTTCCTCCTTGTGTTCTTTCCCGAGCCACACATAATGAAGCACCAAAGATGGTGGCATACCTTAGACATTAGAAGGGCACCCATCGTCTTCATTGAAAGGATGAAGCCGTTTCAGAAGTAAACTAAACTCTTCATCATGGTCACCAAACAAATGAGAGACCAAGCAGTGAGATCACAGCACATCTCATCATGGATAATGAGCTTCATCAAAGACTGTTACCACAGTGCTAAAGTATCCCTACCAGGCTTGGTTAGGGCACACTCAATCAGAGCCCAAGCATCATCAGCTGACTTCCTGGAGCAGGTATCCATAGAGGAGATCTGCAGAGCAACAATGTGGCCATCAGTGCATAGCTTTGCCTCACACGACATCATTGTCCAGCAAATGAGAGATGATGCAACTTTTGGCTGGGCTGTACTATCGGTAGGAAAATCGCTAACTCCTCCCACCCACCATCCTACATAGGGCTTGTAAGTCACCTACATGGGAATGGATGTGAGCAGTACTCGAAGAAGAATGGAGGATTCCTTACCTGTAAACATCCTTCTTCGAGATGGGCTGCTCACATACATCCCGTACCTTCTCTCCATCCCTGCTTTTTGGAGTTAGCAGAAAGAAGGGAAGAGAGGGGCGCCGTTCCCTCTAATTTTTCATAGATTGTGTGTGCAAAAAATTTCTTTTGTGCAAATTTTTGGAGCCAGGGTCCAAATTTGTGCACACTCCAGTAAGTATGGTCAAACTTGTGAGTGCAATGAAGTGTGTATGATTCAAATAATATCTAAATTTTCTTTTGAGCTGGTGATGGAAATGATTTTATAAATTAGAAAAGCTTATTTGAAACATTTTACTTGAAACTGCCTTCTTAAAAGTAGCATAAAAATATTGGCACGGTTGAATTTTTTTGCATGTGCTTTATTTTGCTGTGTGCATAGACTCCACAACCTGTGTGCGTGCGCACACGTACACAGCTTAGAGGGAACATAGGCACAGGGTCAGTGCCACCTTTATACCACAGCCAAAGTACAGGACTGAGAGGAAGTTGGCAACTGACCCTTTATGGACAGGCTAGGGCAAAAAGCTTTCTGGACAACCATGCACTGTGGCACATATTCACCTACATTAGAATGTAGAGGAGCAGCCCCTCTCAAAGAAGGAGGTTTCCAGATAAGTAATCTGTTAATCTACTAGCCAGGCTTTGATACTGTGAGCCTGAATCCTAATAAACCCGTCTGGCTTCCAAGCTGGTTGAGAGTTGCTTCTGATGTGGGGTCTTTGGCCTCCGGGGGAAAGGGGGTCTCCCTGGAGAGTTCCGGGTGAAGTAAGAGTTGAACCCTCTGAAGCTGGATTTGGGGGCTGGCTGCACAGTAGCGTGGAGACCCGGGCTGGACTGGGGCAGACTCCACTGCCACAGCCGAGTCCCGATCACTGGTGCCTCTAGAGATTCCTGAGGAGGTCCATCACACACACACCCCACCAAAGGACGGTGACCCTAATAAATAAGCACATGCAAATCTGGCAACACCTCCAAGAGTCTGGGAGGGAATCCAGGAGTCTTGGCTCCCGGAGCTGGCAGAGAACCCAGGCGCCCTGGCTGCAAACCAGCCCCCCACCACTAGACACCCCCCCGGCTCCGCCCCTCTCCTTGCCGGGACCGGATCTGCGGGGGCGTCTCTCCCGGCTCCGGCTGAAAGGAAAAGTTAAAAGCTCGGGACTGAGTCACCGGCTCAGAGAACCCAGCCGGGCGCTGCAGGGACCGGACCGGACCGAGCGATGGAGACGCTGGGGAGCCCTGCCGTACTGCTGCTGCTGCTGCTGCTGGGGGTGGCCTGGGGGGAGCCAGCCGGAGGTGAGGGGGCAGGAAGGCCTCTGGGGGGCTGGGGGTGCCCCGGCTCGGGGGCACTCGGTGTGTCCCAGGGCGGGCTGAGCGCGGTTCCGGGGGGGCACAGGGCGCGTCACTGTCCGGTTGCGGTCGGGCTGGGGGCTGCGCTGTCCGGCGCGGGGGGCTGAGCCCCACGTGTGCCTTCCTTCCTTCCTAATGAATGGAATCTGCGGCCACACCCCTCCCGCCTCCCCATTGGCTGCCGCCTGCGGCGGGGGCGTGGCCTGGGGGAGAGCTCGGGCGCGGCCCCGCCCCCCAGGCAGGGTGTCCCGGGAGGGTGATACGGGGAAGGGGGCGGGGTCGGGTGCTTTCCCCCCCGAGCTAGGGGGGGGGGGGGGGCCTCCCCGGCCCCCCCCCGGGGGGGGCCCCCCGGGGGGGGGGGGGGGGTGGTTGAGCAAGTCCGGAGTCTCCGGAGGGGGAGCAGGTCCGCCGGGGACCCCCAGTCCTCTCCCCTGCCAGCCCGGTGGTCTGGGGGTTCATTCCTGCCCCAGGAAAGGGCACCCTGGAGGATTGTTCCCTTCAGCCCCCCAAAAACATCCTGCTGCCTGCCAAGTGTGGAAGCTCTGCCTTGGCCCCCCAAAGTCCCTGGTTCTTTAATCCCAGCCACCCCTAATCCCTCCCTCCACCCCCTTGTATCATGTCCCAAGCACTCTTCATTCCTCCTCCCCATCCCATCACCAAAGACGCCCTAGCCAAGGATCCCCTTCCGACAGACCTGCCCCCACCCCTCCCCACCTCCCAAATAGGCAGCTCGCCCCCTCCCCTCCCACTTACTCCCTGAGGGAGTCTCTGCTCCAGGACTCAGCACCTGGGGAGGGGGAACCCCAAGACCACCCAGATCATAACTCTCCTCCCCCTGAGGTCTGCTTCTGCCCCTCACTACTGATCCAGTCCCCTGCCAGCCCAGTGGTGGTGGGGTTGGGTTTCGGGGGTCATTCCTTCCCCATGAGTCGGGGTGAAACGTGACCACCGCTCCATCTGCCCCTGACGTACCCAGCTGGAAATAGGCCCCTTGTCACGGGAGGTGGATCTGGGCCCAGTGAAGGGACACGAGTTGATCAGCAGGTCCCAGATCAGGTTTGTATCTTCTACAATTTAACTTTTTTGTCTCTCTCCTTCTTTTCTCATTCCCTCACCTTCCAGTCCAGCATTCTTCCTTTTCCTTCCCTGTCCTCCCATCCCCCCATTCTCCTGCTTGAGCATTTTGATTCATTCCCCCTTTTCTTCTGTTTTGTCTGATTCATTCTTTCCCTCCCTTCTCCTTTTTACTTTTCTTCGTCCCCTTGTCTGCTCTTTGCATCTACCTTCTTTTTTCCCTTGACACTACTCTGTGTTCCTTCTTTCCTCAATTCTCTTCTCCCCCTTCCTTTCATTCTTAGTTTCATCCATACATTCCCTTTCCCTTCCCTCTTTTATTTATGTTTATCCTCACACTGTGCTTGTTCTGCCTTCTGCTCCCTTCTCTCCTTCATCCGTGTTTTCCTCATTCCTTTCTTTCCTTTTCCTTCTTAACCTCTTTCTTTTTCATTGTTTTTGTTTTGTTTTGTTTCACTGCTTTTCCTTGTTCCCACCCTTCACCTAGAATAGAATAGAATCACAGGTTTGGACGGGACCTCATGAGATCATCTAGTCCAACCCCCTGCAGTTTGAACCCAGGATCTTCTGCACATAAAGCAGATGTGCTAGCCACTACACTATTTAGGTTTGGTTGGTTCCACTCATTCTTTTGTTCCTTTGCTTTCCTCCTGTCCCCCAGGTTCACCCTGCCCAGGGGGTCAGTCCTGGAGCCCTGACTTGGATAAATGCATGGACTGTGCCATATGCCTCAAACACACCAAGAATGATTTCTGCACCAAGTGTAAGTGTCCCACCACCACCCCTGACACCCACAATGCATCAGGACTCTGGCCAAGATGACTAGAATGGGGAGGGCAGAGTGTAATGTTGGGAAAGTGGAGGGTTGCTGGAAGCGATGAGCTGAAGGAGGAGAAGAGTGTCACAGTGCTGAGCAGAGAGGGTACTCAGGGTGGGGTCACTGGGGGACTCTGGGTGGTGGCCGCTACAGGGGTGACTTGGGTAAACTGGAGAGCTGGGGTAGCCTTTCTCCCCCTGCCCCCATTAACCCAGATCTCTCCTTTCTATTCCCAGGTGGTGACCCTCGGCCTCAGGATTCCCGGCTGTGGCTGGCCGTGGGGGGTGCCATAGGGGGAGTCGCTGTGCTCAGCCTGGTGGGGGGGGCGCTGCTGTGGGCCCACTGCCGGAGGAGGGAGCAATTCACCAGTGAGTGACCTTGTACTGAATCTAGGAGCTGTCCCAGCCTGTGCCCCTGATACGGCCCCACCCCAGAATCCCAGAGCTGCCCCTTCCCAAATCCCCGTCCTTTGCCCTCCCTCATCTCCCTTCCCCCAAATCCCAAAGCTGCCCTACCTCAAACTCCCCAAACCCCCGTTGCATGCCCCTCAGATCTCCCCTCCCCAAAAATCATGACCGAAATCCACAGCCCTCTCCCCAACTGCCCTCTTTCTCCAGATCTCCTGACCCCATATGCCTCCCACAGCCCCACATACCCGCCATCTCCCCAACCCCACGTCCCTCCTGACATTCCCAGTAACTCTCCCGGTTCCTCCTCCCCAGCCCCCATAGAAGAGACCGGAGGCCACTCAGGTGAAGAGTCACTGATACACTGATGGTAAGTCTGCGATGCCCCTCACCCCTGACCTGCAGCCCTGGCCGGCCCAGCTGCGAGACTCTGATCTGTTTTGTTCTCTCTCTCTCTTGCTGGCAGGTGACGTAGCTCGGATGGCCTGGGCGCTCCAAGGAGCGGAACTGGAGCTGCTGTCCCTCAGGTCATCACAGTGGCATTTGACCAATGCCCCCTCTACCACAATTTCCACCACACCCCAAAAAGGGCTCTTGTTGAACTGGGGAGGGGTGTTCTATTTTGCACAGCTTTGAGGGGGCTTCTGGAGACCCTCAAATCCTCCCACTTCATGGCACCAAAAATTGGAGGTGACCCTTTTAAAATACTGCCCCATCCCCTGAGTTGGGGGGGCTGGGGTTCCCCATTAATGCCCCATATTGGGGTCCACCAGGAAACATTCACAATTTGCAGTTCCCCAGTTCAGGGAGGAGGGGTCTCTTTAAAATTACAGAGGATTCTTCCTGTCGTCCCAAACCTCAGATCTTGGGACTACTGCATGGTAATCTGGGGTTCCTGGGAACAGCCAGTGTGAGACTTGGGGAGGACCAGAATTCAGTAGGGTGCCTTTAAAGCTAGGTAGAACTGCCCCCCCGATCTGTGCCCCCAAATCAGACACTGTCTATTCCAGGCCTACTAAGTTTGTAGTAGATAGTTAACCAATGGAACCTCAAACTGTGTGAGTGTGCAGGCGCAAATTCGGTGGGTCGGTATCGCTGGGGGATGTCCTCTCCAGTCTGTTCCCTCTTTCCTCACCTCCTGCCCCCCATTTTATCCCAGTACTCCCCCCCCCCCCCCCACCGGTCCCAGAAACCCTAGTTTGGGCGTCCTGGAATGCAAGTGAATTATCTGTATATAGGCTTAATGTGAGTGTGACAGAAAAAGTTACATTCGCCAAGCCAGGTGGAGGCTGGGAGCCAGGACTCCTGGTTTCTATCTCTGGCTCTGTGAGGGAGTGGGATCTAAGGGTTAGAGCAAGGGACTGGGAGCCAGGGCTGGATCCCTGATATTAGCCCTTGCTGAATGAGTTGGTGCCAAGGGGTGGCCACCTACTGTCTTCCATTAGCCACTTCACTAGTGGCCAGGCCACCAAAGTGACCAGGTTAGGAGCTGCCATTTTTGTGGCATCTGCCTAAATTCCCAGCCTCCTCCCTCACCTAAGGTGTCTATTTATGTTATGAATATTAATAGATTTAATTTTATGGTCTATGTGAACCCACCTGTTGGGTTTCCAGAGAATTAAAATAAAATCAGAATTTTTAAGTTAAATGTTGCTTGACAATCGATTGGAGCCAGTGCACCCTAGAGGAGAAAGACCTTGTGTCCCTCCCCTGCCCCAGTGCTGGGGGGGGGGGAGATGAGTATAAACCCAGAGGGTATCTTTCTGTTGGAGGATGGTTTTTGGGAGGTGGGGGTTGGGTTGTTTCTTCCCTTTAATTTCCTCATTCTCTTGCTGCTTCCCATCTTTTCTCCTGTCTTCAGTCCTTTCTTTTGTTCCTTCCTCTTTCATTCTCTTGATCCTTCATTCCTTCCTTTTTTCTGTCCCTTTCCCTTAACTTCCCTCCCTTGCTTCTAAATTGCTCCCACCTTTCTTTAGTTTTTCATTCACTTCTTTTCCTTCTCTCCCTCTTGAAAGGAAAGAATTTGAGTTCTTCATTTCTCATTCCCTGTCTTTCCTTCCTTCTCCGTTTTAATTCTTTCTCTTCTTCCATTTGCTTCATCCTCTTTTATTCTTCCCTTTCTCAGTCTTGTATTCATCTCATTCATTCTTGCTCCTTTTTCTTTCTTTGTTTATTCACTTCCTTCCCCACTTTTTCTAGTTCCTTTCATTGCCTCCTTCCATTCTTCTTTCACTGCCTTCTTTTCTCTTTCATTTCTTTGTTCCCGTCTTTCTTTCATTCTCTTCCCATTTTGCATTCTTTCCCTCCTTCAGTCCTATTTTCTCCCTCCTCTCTCTGCTCTGACTCACCACCCCTTCTCAGTATCACCCCACCAGCTCCTGCATTCCTGACCCATTTGTTCACCCCCCAGCCAGTGACTCATGTCCTAAGAGTCCAGCAGCCAAGAAACTGAGGCCAGTGTTTCGGAGAAGCTCACAGCACCAAGGTCTGAGGCTGGTCGTGGATGCAGAGAGGCTGTCAAAGCTGGAGTCCCTGGCACAGGAAGTGGGCAGTGCTGAAGGGAGACCCTGGGGGAAGACAGTGCTGGGGGGCAGCTGGCAGCCCGAGGTCTCAGGGCAGGACGGGTGTTCCAGACAAGGTGGAGGCCGCAGAGGAAAGAAGCAGGCCCAGGCGGAGAGAGCAGCGTCACCCCAGAGGAATGCACGGGCCTGACGCAACTCAGGAGAAACCAGTTGGAGCCAGGGATGAGAGGGACTGAGAAAAGCGGCTATTTATAGCAGCAGCCTGAAAGGCAGAACGCAGGAGTCCTGGCCCCCAGCCTTCCCCCCCCCCCCAGCAAGGGAGCAAACCCAGGCGTCCTGACTCCCCCTGTCCCCTCCAACCACCAGGCCCCACTCCCCTCCCAGAGCCAAGGAGAGGGCTCAGGAGTCCTAGCTTTGAGTCCACCCCACCTCGCTCAGAAGTGTAGGGTGAACCCAGGAGTCCAGGATACTCTCCCCACCTCTGCCAGGGCCTGAACCCAGGAATCCTGGTTCCTAGCTGAGATGGTTTTTCAGCCCAGCTCTCTCCTAACCCCACCCCACCAAGAGGCTGGAGGGATGAGTGAGGCAGTTAGCAGGGTTGGGGGGGGCCCAGTGACAGGAAAGGGTTAACACCCGGCTGGTTATGTTCAAGAGCCGGACCTTTGCCAAAGGGAAATTCAGAAGTTCAAATATTTTCTGAAAGTAGGAATGAGTCAGAGCTGGGTGGAGGGGGCAGGAGCCGGAGAGCTCAGCCAAGACTTCTGCGTTTTCCCCCCACTCGGGGAAGGGAGTGGGACCTAGTGGTTAACGCAGGGGGGCTGGGAGCCGGGATGCCTCCTTCTCCCCTGAGAGGAGTGGGTCTACTAGCTGGAGCACTGGCGTGAGGGAGCCAGGACTCCTGGGTTACACGCGTGGCTCTGGCAGGGAAAGGGTGTCTAATGGTTAGAGCATGCGGTAGGGAGACAGGACGCTTGGGGTCAGGGAGGTGTCAACAGGCTGAGCCAGCCACTGTTTGGGGGAGCTGGCAGCTCGCAGAGCCCCTGCCCCTCCAGTCCATATTAGCTGCTTCGTGGCGCCGCCGTGTGACCAGCTGCTGTAACTGCACCACCCCATTCACCCTGGCTGGCCGCGAGTCCTGGGCACGGCGGCGCCTGGCATGCACTGAGTTGCGCCAGCTCTGGGGCCGGCGGAGGGCGGGTTAGCGGCCACCCCTGCCCGGAGCTGTGCTGCGGCTGTAGCACGGCCCCTGCGAGCCGGCAGACACGGGGCCGAACAGGGCTGGCGCCGCGATCCGGCAGAGGGGCCGGGCCCGGGCTGTGCGAGCCTCGGCGCCACCGGGGACTGGCCCGTCAGGTCAGCCGCCTCCCATGCTCCCTTCTCGGCCCTGCTCGGAGGGAGCTACCGGAGGCAGCATCCGCCCTCTAGTGCCCACTGTGCAGATCTCAACCCAACCCTGACATACCTGAGTAAACCACAGGGGAAACTGAGTCACGCAGGCTATTCACAGCTGCCATTAAGAATATCTCCAGTTCGTCACAATAACCCCTGCATCTCATCGCCCCTTCCATCTCATGCCACAGATGTCTGCATCTCAGCCCTGGACAAAAGGTCTCTGTATAACCAGGCCCCCAGGTCCCTCCGCAGAAGTGGCTGCATCTCAATGCCAGACAAAGGGTACCCATATAACAACACCCCCACCCACCCACACACACACACACACACACCAGCAAAGGGTCCCCAAAACAAATCAAAATTCAAAGCTTTCATCCAGCCTTAAGCACCTGGTAGAGCGCCTGCAGCCTGGGGTGGGGGGTGTGACAAGGGGGTGGACTGTCTAAGGCCAAGACTACAGAGGAAAGAGAAGGCAGGGCTCGCAGGGGATGGCGCAACAGAGGTGACCATGGTGCAGTCGAGGGGGGTGTTTTTTCCTACACTACGATTTTAAAAGGTCAGACAGTCTAGGCCCCACATGGACAAACAGCTCAATGAAGCCTCCAAGCCCTGCCATTTGCTGGCTGCTCCTCAGCTGGCCAGGCACTGTGGCTAACAAATTCGCAGGACATGGACCATGGGGCCTCCCCCTGGGGGGTGGGCACCAGCTCCATCTATGTGGGCCCAGGTGTGTCAGGATCAGTGGAAGCCACCTAGGATTAATGGGTTATCTGGGACACAGCCAGACAGTGAGCCAAGAACAAGGTTTTCCCCAGTCTGGGGTGGCAGTGGGGGCTAGTGGTTGAAGTGGGAGGAGGAAATGGGAGCCTGCACTCCTAAATTCTAGCCCTAGCTCTGGGAGAGGAGTGGGGGGGGGGCTAGTGGTTAAAGAAGGGGGCCTGATAGCTCAGACACCAAAATAGCCTCCCTAGTTTTGGGAAGGGAGAGTGGGTTACAAGAGGTTGGGAGTGGGTGCTGGGAGCCAGGATGCCTGGGTTCCATTACTTTGTGGTAATGCTTCAAATGAGACTCGGGATGAATCTGCCTGGCAACAGAGCAAGTGGAAAACGCCTGTGAGCTAGACAGATGAAGATTGATTCTGCTCCTGTTTCAGCCTTAGTGGGGACTCTCACACACATCCCTTTCCACACTTCGTCAGGGCTCCTAGCCTCCTCCCCCTCTCTAACCACTACACTCTCCTCTCCCCCAGAGAGCTCTGACTCTCCCAGGTGTGAACAGGGACAGTTAACACCCTTCTGGGCCCAGGGCTGTAAGATTTTGTGGTGCCTCTGGCTGACCACCGGCCTGCCTGGAGGCAGGAGAGTGGGGTCTCTGACATCCAGCCCAGGGATCAAAGCTGCCACCGCCCAGCTTGGGCCACCGGGGGGGAGGGGGCACCAAAATCTCAGGTACCTACGGCACCAAAATACTTTGGGTTGGCCCTGCCCAGGTGGCCATACTTACATCAGCACCCTCCTCCATTCATGGTAACATACACGTCCCCCACCCTCCCCATGAGCAGCAGCACCCCATGGGCTTGGGGAGAGTGCGTGGCCCCATGTGCCACTCTCTCCCTGCTGTGGGGGTGGTGGGACAGCTGACATGGGCTCTCCCTGGCTGCCTCTCTACACCCAGATCAGGACTGGAGGACACACTGGCTGGCAGTGAGCAGTGACAGCTTGGGCAGCGGGGCTCCTGCTCACATATTATCCTTCCAGCCTCCCTGCTCCTCCCCACATCCCCCCTCCTTCCCTCAGTGTCCCCACTACTCACATCAACCACTGTTGCAGTCTCCTTCTCCCAGCCCCTAATCTCCCTGTCCACTGATTCCCCAACATCACCTCATCCCTCCATCCAGCCACCCCACTGTCGCCATCGCCCTCCCATTCTTTCCTGCTTCCTTCACCCCCCTCACCACCTCTGGCCATTCATGTCCCTGTCCCCCCACCCCCAGCCCAGTCCTCTCCACCCCTTTCCAGCTCCCTTGATGCTCTGGCTCCTAGGAGTTGAGCCTGGAGCAGGCTGCATCCCCCTTCCCACAAACAGAGGTAGCTTGGGGTCGGGTGGGGTGGAGTGAAGGAAATCTGTCAGCTCAGCTTTGAGCAGCCTGGAACCAGTCCTCTCTCCCTGCAGTCAGGGGTGTGATTGTGCCCAGGAGGCTAAACTGCCTGGAGCAGGGGTGTGGAAAGGTCTCTCCTCCAGTCCCTCTAAGCAGTGCCTCACAAGGCAGGATTTGGGGGGTGGCTGGTCTTCAGCCCTATAGCCCCTGCATCAATCCAGCTCTGGGTACAGGTCTCATTTTCTTCCAGGCTGCCTCCTCACAGTTGTTTTTGACCAGTTCTCAAGCTGCCACATGCCCACTTAGGCCAACCCCAACCTTATTATTGCAGCTGCAGTCTGTCCCCCAACCCAGGCTGGCACCACTCCCTTCTCCCCTCCCCTCACCCACAGTTCTAGCACATCCAGGCCCCCCACCCTGTCCTAGATCTTGGCTAACCCTATTCTAGGCTGTTTCCCCCAGGAGCCAGCCTCATGCCAGGTGCAAGCCACTGACTTTCCCCACAGCCAAGGACGGGAGCTGAGGACAGTGATGCGCCAAGAGCCACATTCATTGCCACTGAAATGTTCCCAGCCAGAAGCTGATGCGCCTCAGCCCAAACTGTCATAAATCAGCCCCCAGACACAGCCAGGCCATGCACCCTGGAAAACGGCCAGCTGCCACAAACACCAGCAGGCACCAGCTTTGCTGGGGAAGGAGGGGCTGGGCCTGGGCAGGCAGGAGCTGTGGGTCAGAAGTGAGGGGCACTGGCAGAGCTGTGAGAGAAGAAATGAGGCATAATCGCCCGGCTTCCCCCGTTTCCCACGAACACCCCCAGCAACAGGTGTTTAGAACCAAAATATCCCAGCATCCGCACAAGCTGTTGCATTGTGAAAAAGCATCAAGGGTTGGTGAGAACTAACTTCCAGGAATAGCACGGCAAAGGGAAATCATGGGAGCCCAGGGCTGAGCTAGTGAGGGGCTGTGGGTCCAGAGTGAGGGGCGCCCGCAGGGCTGGG
>ML682085.1:1286979-1301377 GCA_007922195.1 Podocnemis expansa
GGGTCCAGAGTGAGGGGCGCCCGCAGGGCTGGGCGGACAGGGCCAGGCTAGTGGGCTGGGGGTCCAGAGTGAAGGGCACCAGCTTGTCCAGCATCCATCTCCTGGGACTCCAACTGCACCCCCCCAAAAAACCTGCAGCCCCCCCATAATTAGCACAAGCTGCTCCCTCTCCTACCCAGCCTGAGGGTAGGGGAGAAAATTGAGTTAATAGCCAGAGGCTGCCTGGCCAGTTCATAAATTGTTTCTCTGCCGACACCCGGGACCAGCTCTGCTCTAACCACTAGACCACACTCCCTTCTGGTAGCCACCCAGAGGAGTCAGGAGTCCTGGCCTCTCCCCACCCCCATGGTGCAGCTGGCTCCGATCCCCCAGTAAATGTCAGTCCGCAGCACGTGTCATTGGAGGAAATATTTCCTGGTCTGGAATTGGACCAGGTTCCGGGTTGCCATGGTAACTAGGATGGCGGGATGGGGCGGAGGTTAGGGGGCTGCTAGGGGCGAACAGAGAATCCCACAATCCTTGGCTCCGAGCTGGCAGGGGCTGTGGGTCGGGAATGAGGGGCACCCGCCAGGCTGGAGGGGGCTGAGGGTCAGACCCGAGGGGCACAGGAGGGGGCGGGCTGGGGATGAGGGGCACCTAGGATCTGGAACTTCCTTTCTTTCAATTTAGGAGAGAACCCAGGCGTCCTGGCTCCCGCCCCTCCCCCCCCCCCGCATCCCCCCCCCCCCGCATAATTAAGGGCATTTTTGATGCATTCGCTGCTCTCTTTTTTTCCCCCCATTTAACTCTCAGTTTGTGTCTTGCTTTTCCCATCACCCGCCTCCTCATCCGTCTGTCTGTCCCGATCGCCCCGTCCGTCCGTCTGCCTCTGTCACTGTCTCTCTCTGGATCTCGCCCCCTCCCTGCGTTGTCCTCCCCCGCCCCCCCTTCATCCTGCCATCCCTCCAGCCCCGAGCCCAGCAGCTACTTGTTGCCGGCGAGAGGGGAGCAGGTACCGGGGGGCGGGGGCCCTGCGGGGGGTGCAGGGGGATGGACTCGAGGAGGCGGCAGGGGAAGGATATGGGGGGGTGGGGGATACAGAGGGGTGCAGGGAATGGGGCTGGAGGGCTGAGGGGAGGGGAGCTGGGCAGTTTTGGGGGGAAGGGAATGGTGGAGGGGACAGTGGGGGAGGGGGGTGTCAGGGGAGGGGGCCTGGAGGAAGGGAATGGTGACGGGGGCTGCGGAGCAGCGGCTTCCCCAAGACTTGAAATTAGGGAGCTGGGGGGTGTTGGGGTGCTCACTGAATTGGTACAACACTGGTACTAGCTGACGCCTGGGGAGTGTTGGGAGATTCGGGGGGGGGGGTAGGGAAATCCCTACTGGGGAGGGGGAGAGGGCGCATTTGAGGAGGGGGTGTGGCGGAGGGCCGGGATCTGGGGGAGGGGCCCCCTCCCGGAGCCGAGACCCCCCCTGATCCCCGCAGTGCCCCCCGCAGGCGCGTGCATGTCCGGGCGGGGCGGGGGTCGGCAGAAGGCCCCCGGGCCCGTGCCCATCCGCGAGCACATGGCGATCGACGTCTGTCCCGGCCCGATCCGCCCCATCCGCCAGATCTCGGACTACTTTCCGCGCCGCAGCCCTGCCGGGGGGCCCGCGCACGACGGGGGGGGACCTCGCCGGCCGCCAGCCCCCCTGGAGACACCCCCCGCCGCGGGGCCCACCGAGCAGGGCTACGAGGCCGACAGCTACGACTCCGATGACACCAGTAAGTGACCGAAAGCGGACGGGACCGACCCGGGAGCCCGGGACGGGTCTCTGGGGGGCCCAGCAGCGCCTCCAGAGCCCAGGCTGGGTAACAGGACCCAGGCGTCCGGGACGCCTAAGGCAGCTGCTGTGGGATCGGGATTGGTGCCCAGAAGCTCTTGGCAGTGTCACCTCTTCCCCAGCCTAAAGCCCGGAGGGAGGGGAGGGGACACCGCCACGCCCACGCCCCGCTCCCATCGACGGAGTGGGCGCAGGGCTAGATAGATAGATGTGGGGGTGGGCATGGAGGGGGGGCCGACGGGAGTTTCCCAGGGCTGATGCCAGTGGAGTGTCCCCAGGGTTGTCTCACCCCCCCCATCACTAACTGACCCCAGTCTCTCTCTCCCCAGCGACTTTGGGGACCTTGGAGTTCGACCTGCTCTACGACCCCGACAGCTGCACCCTGCGCTGCACCGTCCTGCGTGCCAAGGTGCCTGCTGCCCCACCCCTGCTTGGCTCCTTTCCCTCCCCCTAGCCTTGTGGGAGCTTCCCCAGACTCAGCCCCCCCCCCCTTCCCAGTGGCAGGGAAAGCTGCGGTCATAAGCATCCTCGCTACCTGCCAAGACTGGGTACCACGGGCATTTCAGTTGCCATAGCAACAAAGCAGGGATGCCTCCGGATGCGGGGCCAGGAGCAAGACAGGCTACAGAGTGCTTCTGACTTCCAACCCACAGCCCTCCCAGCTTTGCTAGTGCCCCGCACTCCTGAACCACAGCGCCCCCCAGCTCGACCAGGGCTCCTCACTCCCGATCCACAGACTGCCCCATCCCATCTCTCTGGGCTGTAAATTGGAGGTATGGGGTGGCATCGCTGGGTTGGACAGTCTTGCTGAGGGCACTTGGGCAAGTGCCATGGGCTGATTCAGGAGGTCTGGAATTCAAGGGCCTGATGCAGGGGGGAGCCAGGGAAGACCACACATGATACGGCTGAGGGCCACCCAGGGAAGTTCCGGGGCAGTAGGGAGCAGTGGAGCATGGAGGCCTGTGTGGAGATGGGGACAGGAGGGGAGAAGGAGCAGGGGAGCTGACATTTCTCCCCCCAGGGGCTGAAGCCAATGGATTTTAATGGCCTGGCTGATCCATACGTCAAACTTCACCTGCTGCCTGGCGCCTGCAAGGTAAATCTCCTCACTCACACCCTCATTCTCCTTGCACCCCAGGGCTAAACCCCACCTCCCCCTCGGCTCCTTGGTGCTCAGCCACCCCCACAGCTGTGCATGCTCTGCTTTGCCATACTGGGCTACTGACTGGTTCTCAGTGGTCATATTGATCCATGCTGCTTTATTCTGGAACTCATTGGTCCATGCTGGTCCTATCTGTTTACACATGGGACCACTGCCTCCTGTTGACCCATGCCAGGTTAAGCTAGTTTATTGTGGCCTTCAGTTCCCCATACAGGGTCTCACTGATTTATACTGGGCCCGAGCAGTTCTTACTGATTGCTGTTGCTCCCCCACCCCAACTCCCCAGGCCAACAAGTTGAAGACTCAAACCCAGAGGAACACGTTGAACCCTGTGTGGAACGAGGCCCTGACTTACACAGGCATCACAGGGGAGGACATGGCTCGGAAAACCCTGCGGTGAGACACAATCCCCCCCACACACACAGCCCCTCAACCCCATGCCCCTCACTCCTAACCCACAGCCCCCTGACTCCCCATCTCCCCCCAGGGTTTCAGTGTGTGACGAGGACAAGCTTACCCATAATGAGTTCATTGGGGAGACCCGGGTGCCACTGCGGCGCCTCAAACCTGCCCAGAAGAAACATTTCAACATCTGCCTGGAACCCCAGATCCCGGTGAGTCCCTAGGCTACTCCCCCCAGCCAGATGTACCACCCTGGGTACTCTAGATGTGTGAGCGGCTACCCCATTCCAGCTGTTCCCAGCAAGCACTCAGCAACAATTCTGCAGTCTGCCTCCTTCTCAGGTGTGCCACATGGCACCTACCAGATGTGCCATCCAGCTGTACACAGTCCCCCTTCCAGATGTTTTCTACCCCCCCCTCCCAATTCCAGATGTTCCCCAAGGCACTATCTGCATGGGCAGCAGCAGCTACTCCCTTTTCCAGATGTTCCCCAGGGACACAAACATCTTCCACCAGCGCCAGATGTTGCCCAGCATTTTTCATTTCCCAATGTTGCCCAGTACTCAGGTTGTGCACACTGACAGTCCTTCCCTTCCCCCCCCAACTGTTCCAGATGTGACTTAGGACTCCTTCTCGCTGCATTGCAGCAGACCCACCTGCACAGCCTGCTCAGATGTTCAGGACCAGCTGAGATAGTTGCACAGGTCACACTCCAGCTGTGCTTGAGCAGCTGTGCCTTTTCAGTGTGTTTCCCAGGGACAGGCCCATACTAGAAATAAACCACTTTTCCCAATGTCCCACCAGTCTAGTCCTTCCCCTTTCCAGATATTCCCTCACAAAGATTTCCCAGCTATGCTAGAGCTGTCAGCAGCTTGCTGCTTCTTCAGATGTGTGGGGGGAAGGGGCTCATCCTAGGATAGGGGTCTGCAACCTGCAGCTGTGGAGCTGCATGCAGCTCTTTGGGTACCTTCTTGCAGCTCTGGGCTCCAGGCCACCTCCTGCCACCAAGGTACCCCGCAGATGGTATACTACCAGCTGTGGTCGCCACCCCTGCCACTTGGGGACCCTGCAGGTGGCCCGTGCCAGACTCCAGGTGCCACCTGCCACAACAGGACCCTGTGGGGGACCTACTTCTGGTTCCAAGCTCCCCCACACCCACCAAGATCTCCCCACCCCCTACCACTAGGTTACACACATGGCAGTTCTCAAAACACTTGGTTATTGAAGGAATTATAAAAAATGGCTTATATGTTGGGTTGCCAAGCCCTGTATTAGGAACGGTTTTTGTCCCATTTCATCTAACACTGCCTCCCCCCCTTGCCCCAGCTGGCCTCCCCCTCCTCCATGTCTGCTGCGTTGCGAGGAATCTCCTGCTACCTCAGAGAGGTAGGACGCCCCCTCCCCAGATGCTGGGGTCCCTTTCCTGTGCCAGTCTAAAGGGTGCTGTGGGGACCCTTTCTCATGCCAGCCTTTGGGATGCTGTAGGGCCCCTGAGGAGTTACCTCAGACACTTGGTTCCCTTTCCCAATCCAGTCTCTCAGAGCTCTGTGGGGCTGCTAGAGAGCCATCCAGATGCCCAGATTCCTTTCCAATTCCAGCCTTTGGGGAGCCATCCCAGCTGCATGAGTCCTTTTCCCATGCCAGTCTCTAGGGGTGCTGTGGGGCCCATGGGGAGCACTCTTGCATACTGGAGCCCCACCCCTACAGTGGAGGTGCAAGAGCACTGACATGCCCCACTCTGCTCCCAGTTGGAGCAGGCAGAACAGTGGGAGCTGGAAGAGCGAGGCCGGATCCTGCTGGCGCTGACATACAGCTCCGAGCGCCGGGGACTGCTGGTGGGGATCCTGCGCTGCGCCCACCTAGCCGCCATGGACGTCAACGGCTACTCCGACCCCTACGTCAAAACGTGAGCCCCATGCTGCAGGGGCAGACCTAGGGAGCTGGAGGAAAGCCAGGAAATGGGGGAGGCACAGACAGGACGGGATGGAGGTGCAGGCAGTGAACATGGATAGCTAGGAATTCAAGGTTGCTAGGAAGTGGGCTGGGAGAACTTGAGGCATGTGAGGGAGGGAGAGGGGGGCTGAGGCACAGAAGTGGGGCACAAGTCCACCCCCAATCTGTGCCCCAACACTGAACCTCACACATGCAGAAGATGAGCACCCACTGGTGGGGATAATAAATATACTTGTTAGTCTTTAAAAGTACCACAAGACCCCTTTTTTGTTTTGTAGGATGCCTGGGTTCTTTCCCAGCTCTTGGTGGAGAAGGGGGGTCCAGTGGGTAGAACAGGGGGTTGAAACAGGGAGCCCAGACACCTGGGGTCATGCTGCATCTCTTCGGCAGGTACCTGCGACCAGACGTGGAGAAGAAATCAAAGCACAAAACAAGCGTAAAGAAGAAAACGTTGAACCCAGAATATAATGAGGTGCCGGGGGAGGGGGAGGGGGAGGCGGTTGTCCTGAGAGAACCCATGGCAGCCCCCCAGTTTGAGGGCCACTATTTTTGGGGAGATGGAGATGTGAAGCAGGACCCAGGGGGAAGTAGGAGACCCTGTCTGACTCCCTGGCCCCCTCCCTTTCAGGAATTCTTCTATGAAATTGACCAAGCAGAGCTGGCCCAGAAATCACTGGAGGTCACAGTCTGGGACTACGACATCGGCAAATCCAATGACTTCATTGGTGAGGGACAGGGGAGCAGCAAGGGGCAGCAAGGGGCAGAAGGGTGGGCTTGTTGGGGGGTGCTCTGAGGCAGAGGGTACAGTGGGGTAGGAGATGGGTTTGGCAGAGATGCTGCGGGTTGGGGATGGGGGTACACTGGGGGGGTGGACTGTAAGGCAGTAGACAGGGGAATCTGAGCAGGTAGCACCATGGGGCAGCATTAACCAGTCTGTTTCTCCCCATTCTCCTGCAGGTGGCACAACGCTGGGCCCAGGGTCAAAGGGTGAGGGTCTGCAGCACTGGCTACGCTGCCTGCAGACCCCAGACCAGCGCTGGGAACACTGGCACACCCTGACCAATGAGCTCCCTGAATCTTCGGCGTTTGCACCTTGATTGGCCAGCGCCTGGCCCGCTCCTTGCCTGCCTCTTAAAGGAGCAGGGCCCTTTGCACGTGGACTCTTGCATGTTTACACAGGGGCGGGAAGGACCCTGCCCCCTCCCTGCCATGCCAGCTGCAGGGGCCTGTTTCCGCCAGTGGTTGGGGGGAGGGGAGACACTGACCACCCCCTACCTTTCTGTTATTCACGAGAGGGGCCTCATATGCAAATTTCACCACTTGCTGCAAAAAAAAAAAAAAAAAAATATGCAAAAATGGATTCTAATTCGTGGGAAATCAGCCCCTTCAACATTCCCCACTCCTCGGGAACCAATTTTGGCACCTGCACCTTAAAAAAATGAGGTTTTTGTCTGCAGTCAAAAATCTCAACTCTCCATTAAAGGGGCAACTTTCTTCTGCATCGCTTTTTACAAGATGGTTTCTAAAAAGGGTTGCTGGTCCCAGGAGCACCCCTAGACCACCAGCCTCATTCAACGGCTTTTCTTCTAAGGGCTTCTGGGATTTCGGGAGCTACTGAAGATTGGGGGCCTCCTTGAGAGGTTATTTGAAGTTGCCATGGCCTTGATTTTATACCAAAATCCCATTTATTTGGTTTATTTGCATGTCTGGAGCATGTTAATGCAACTGGAATGGATGTGAAATAAAATAGGAGGGGCTCTCAAGGCCTCCACACACACTGCTGAGCTGTATCTGGAGGGCTGCTCCCCACCCCCACTATTCTGGGATATCTATGACCAGCTCATCGTCCCCATCCAGGGGGTCTTCACCGCTCCCCTCCCCTGCATCACTGAACATCTGTTGGGGCACAGTGCTGAGGATGGTGGGGGGCGGAAGCTTGGAAGAGAGGGTGGCCAGGGACCCAGGCCCGCCTCGGGGGGAGGAGAAGGGCAGCCCACCCACCACCGAGCAGTCAGGGTGGGTGGCCGGCGTCAACGGCATCTGCAAGGTGGAAAGGGGAAGGGAAGTGAGGGACACTGCCCACAGCCCAGCCCTGCATCCCCCACTTTCCTCAAACCCCACTCAGTACCCTGCTCCCTGGGCTTCCCACAGTCCCCTGTCTGTCCTGAACTCCCTCCTCCTGACCCTCCCACCCCAATCCTCTGGCTCCAACCCCTAGCCCACATGGCCCAAGCTTGACCCCAGCATAACTGCATATTGACATTGTCCCCCCCTGCTCCTCCAAACAGTCACCTCACAGTCCCTCAGCCCAGTCTGGTACCTCCACCTTTCTCCTTCTGACCTCATTCCTCTCCCAGTCCCCCAACACACCCTCTCTCCTCCTGACCCACCCAAATCCTTCTCTGTCACCCTATCCCAGCCTCTGCCTCCCACCTGAATGCCCCCCAGAAATGCCACCCCTTGCCACCCAACACCCTCTAATTCCCACGTACACACATACACCCCAATGCTAGGCAGTACCTTGAGCTTGCGGGCGCCCTTGGTCCGTCGATCAGGGCGGGCACGCTCAGGGCGGGGAGCACAGGGCTCTGGTGCCAGGTACTCAGAGGGGAATGGGCTATAGGGGGGAGAGGCCAGCTGGGGACACAGTACAGGGGAGATAGAGAAAAGGGGATGCGAGTCAGAGCACGATGCTGGGGGGCACTACAGGGCAAAGATGCCCCACCCCGCCTCCACTACAACCCCCACAACACACCCCAGACACACCCACAACACTACCCAAAGACCCAACACACACGCACGACAACATAACCACAACGGAGGGGTGGGAGTCCAATGGAAGTGCGGAGAGAAATGAGTAAGGAAGGAAACAGAGAGGCCCCTCCACAGGCCTGATGCCCATAATGCTTCTGTCCTGGAAGCCAAAGCAGCCATAGTGGATACAGGCACAGAGATCACCGTGCCTTAAATGAACTGAGAGGGGTTTTCTAAGAAGCCACGGCAGGCAGGCTGGGTAGTGGCAGAGATCCAACCATGGCAGCCATGTTGGTAGTGGCAGAGATCACATCACCAGCCCACAGCCCCAGTTTGGAGGCCATAATGGATTCTAGCATCCCATACCACCTAGTGAAGGAGTCACTCACTGAGCTTAGGTAAGGGGAAGGAGCCCCTGAGCCCTGCAGGGGGAAGCCGGAGGTGGCCTGGAGAGAGAGGCCAGAGGATGAGGGGGATGAGGCTCCACCAAGCTGGGGGCTCCGCTTCCTGGAGGGTGAGAAGAGAGGGAGAAATAGAGTTACCCATACTGGCACAGTCCCAGCTAGTGCCCACATTAAATATGGCAGCTCCACCCATGAAACTGGAGCAGCCAGGCTGACTCAGGCACAGAATCCACCCCCAAGGAAAGGCAGGGCATCGTATTCACCTTTTCAGCGTCTGGGGCTCTGCCCCCTTGGGTCCCTCACCATCACTGTTCTCTGAAGAAGCTGTCGCCTCCGAGTCTGACAAAGCAAAGAAATGGGGAAGGGTCAGTGGGCGAAGACAAACCCCAGACACCCTCCACCATTCATCAAGATCCCCCAAAAGCACCTCCACCTCCCAGAACCATCCTGTGGCCCATCCCCAGTATCTCCTCCCTGATGGACAGACACCCAGGGCCTTCGTAGCCCCCTTGAACCACCCTCCTCCATGCTCCACAAATTCCCTATCACTGTGGCCAAATATCCCTCCCTGGCAACACTCACAACCCATGAACTTCCCTACGACCTGTTCCCCCACTACTCAAGCCTCCCAAATTTTCTCATCACCTGTGCCCCACACAGACCCCTGCCCAGTTTAGACACCCCCAAAACCCTAGAATCTGTACCCTCAGTGTCCTCAAAACTCAGGCAACTACCCCCCCATCTCACTATGTCCTGCACCCTGGTGCCCCTGTTCCACCTCCTGCAATCACCCCCTCCCGAATCAGCAGCATACCGAGAGGGGGTGAGCAGAGGAGGGACAGGTCCCCGGGTGCCAGGCTGGCCCCAAGGCCAAATTAATGCCATCCGCATGGTGGCAAGCTGCATGGCACTCAGCACTTGTGGGAGCTAGTTGGCAGGCACGGCAGCCATGGGCCAACCAGGAGGAGTTGGCGGCTGGCAGCGCTCCAGGGTCCAGAGAGCTCTTGCGCCACTGCACTGGGGCACCAGTGAGCCACAGTGGTCTTGGTGCCATGGCCTGACACCACTCTGAAGTGCTGCCGCCAGAGCTGCATCAGTTGGCCCTGCCTCTGCAGTGCGCCGGCCATGGGGAGGAAACACCACAGATCACAGCCTCTGGCTCCAGGGCCCCAGTGACTGCAGACTCTGCTGGCTTCTCCAGCACCAAATGCCATGGTGCCACCATAGTGGAGTGGAGGGGGATCACAAGGGTGGGTCTTAATTCAGCCCTGGCTGGCCCCTCACAGGGCACAGAAGGCTCTGAAAGGTGCCAAGCCTCCTGCACACCTCTTGTGTTATGAAGGGCCGACTGGCTTGTCTCCTCTCCTTAGGAGGAAGAAGGCTGGCCTTCCTCTGAGCTGGTGCTGGGCTGCAGCAGCTGCAGGTTAAATGCAGAGGGAGCATCTGCAGTTTTTCCCTCCTTTGGCTAGCTGGAGGATGGGACTGGGACCCTCCTGCTCTGTGCAGGATAGCATGGGGGCATGTAAATGTGCACTTAGCCTCTAGGGTGCTGGCCACCCTTGGTATACTACCGTCCCAAACTCCTGTATGACCTGTGCTCCCAGCAAAACACCTGCCCCATTCATAGACAATCCCTCCACCTGATGGTCTCCTGAACCCCAGGCCCAGTCCCCAAGCCAGAAGTCTACTGGCCCACTCAGGGCTCTTCAAAACTGCACTGCTACAGGCTGGGAAACGTTCAGCTAAGTAGCAGCAGTGTAGAAAAGGACCTGGGGGTCATGGTGGATGGGAAGCTAGATATGAGTCAGCAGCGTGCTCTTGCTGCCATAAAGGCCAACGGCATACTGGGCTGCATCAAAAGAAGTATTACCAGCAGATCAAGGGATGTGATCATTCCCCTCTATTCTGCACTGGTGAGGCCACATCTAGAATCCTGTGTTCAGTTTTGGGCTCCCCACTACAAAAAGGACAGGGACATGCTAGAGAGAGTTCAGAGGAGGGCAACCAAAATTATTAAAGGGCTGGAGCACAAGCCCTATGAGGAAAGACTGAAAGCATCAGGCTTATTTAGTCTGCAGAAGAGAAGATTGAGGGGGGATTTGATAGCAACCTTCAACTACTTGAAGGGATGCTCTAAGGAAGACGGAGCTTGACTGTTCTCGGTAATAACAGAGGACAGAAAGAGGAGCAGTGGTCTCAAGTTGCGGTTAGGGAGGTCGAGGCTGGATGTCAGAAAAAACTTTTTTACTAAGAGAGTGGTGAAGCCTTGGAATGAGTTGTCAAGGGAGGTGGTGGAGTCTCCATCTTTGGAGGTGTTTAAGGCCCGGCTGGACAAAACCCTGACTGGGATGGTTTAGTGGGAGTGGTCCTGCCTCTGGCAGGGGGTTGGACTAGATGACCTACGAGGTCCCTTCCAACCCTATGTTTCTATGATTCTATGAAAACACACCCCACCCCCCACATCCCAGCAATGCTCCCCTCTCCATGTTCTAACTCCATGACCTCCAACCCCCAACGATTCCCCAGCTGTGACCTGATCCACATACCAGCATCCAAGACTCATGGCCTCAACTCCCCCAACTCCAAAGGGACCAAGTGATCTGGCTAAGGACTGGGGGATGCCTCCATGGCACCCCCAGCTCAGTACCTCAGCACTGGGAGTTTCCTAACATCCCCCCCGAATTTCCCAGCCCCCCCAACTTGTCAGCTAGCACAAGTGTTATACCCATTTGTTGAGCACCTCAACCGCTCCCTTATTTCAAGTCCTGGGGTTAGCTGCTGCCTCAGCATCAGCTGTCCTGCCCAAGGCTACATAGCTGGAGACCTCAGAGAGGGGGAAACGAGGCAACCTGGGGCAGAACTCAAGACGGGCAACCGCAGCTCCCACCCGCTAGCCCCCCAACCCCTGCCAGATACCAACCAGCCTCTCCCCTACCTGACGACTCCTCGTCCACATTCTCGTACTGCAGCAGCCGGTCCAGAAGGAAGCTGGAACCGGAGATACGAGTCAGGTCAGACCCGGCCCAGACCCCGACCCGCCCCGCGCCCTCCCCCCGGTACCTTTTATCCCGAGACACCTTCAGCAGCTTCCGCTGGGCCTTTCTCAGCTCCTCCTGGAAACACTCCTGCTCCTGGGGGGCGGGGCGGGGGACCGTTAGAGCCGGAGCCGCTACCCCTCCCCCCACCTCCCGGAACCAACCTCCCCCAAACCTGCCCCCGCCCGCGGGTCCGCGCGCCGCCCGCCCCTCACGTAGATCAGCAGCTTAAGGCGCCGTTTCAGGGCCCGGTAACGTCGCTTGTAGCTGCCCGGCTCCGCCTCCGCCCCGTTCATTGCCGGCCAGCCGGACTCCGCCACAGCGCCTACAGCTCCCGGCAGCCCCCGCGCCGCCCCATCGGCCCCTGCGTTCCCCCCAGGCACCGCCTACAGCTCCCGGCAGCCCCCACGCGCTCCCGACTCCCCATTGGCTTACTATTCCCAGCCTACGACTCCCATCATCCCCTGCGCCATTCACTGGCACAACAGCCTACAGCTCCCGGCAGACCTCGCGCCACCCCGGCTCCCTACTGGCCCTGCTCCCGGCAGCTCCCGGCAACCACCGCGCGGTCCCATCAGCCCCTGCGCTCCCCGCTACGGGGCACCTCTGCCTACAACTCCCGCCAGACCTTGTGCTCCCCCGGCTTCCTATTGGTCTGTTCCCGGCAGCCTTCAATTCCCGTCATCCCAGGCGGTGCTACGGCGGCCGGGCGGGAACCGGAGGCGGGAAAGACGTAGCGGGGAGGAGTGAGGAATGGCTGCTGAGCAGGAGATGCGAGACTTCATCCACCGCCTCTTCCAGGACAGCCCCGACCTCAGGTGCTCCCGGCCTGTCTCCTGGGTTCTCCAGGGGGTGATGGGTGGGAGCAAAGGATCCTGGGTTCTGGAGAGGGCTGGGCTGGGCTGGGGGGCCACGGCCACTACTCCCTCTAAGCTGTGCGCGTGCACACAGGTCATGAAACCTGCGCACACAACAAAATAAAGTGCACATAAAAAAATTCAATAGTGCTAATACTGGTGCTCACAAAGAAAGGTTTTTGCACACACAAAGAAATTGTTTGCACACACAGTCTATGAGTAATTAGAGGGAACATTGGTCACGGCATGCAAAAGATTGAGAACCACTGAGCTGGATGGGAGAAAAGGATCCTGGGAGCTCAGATACCTGGGTTCTCCGGGTGAGCAGGCGTTAGTGGGTTAGAACTGAGGGGCCAAAGCCAAACCCCTGGGTTCTCTAATCTTCTTCCGGCTCTGCAGAGTGCTGACGCTGTCCATGGTGCGGACAAAGTATCTGGCGCACGTAGGCCAGGAGAGCCTGATGCCGGAGGAGAAGGAGATGCTCAAGCAGCTGGTGGAGGAGGAGCTGCTTACAATGAAGGTGACAGAATCATTTGGGGTGCCAGGGGTGGGGGTTGTGCAGCTGGGGGGCGGGGCATATATGGGGTGGGTTTTCCGTGTAATCTTGCTGGTTTTTCCCAGCAGCTGGATGAGTCTAGTACCGATGAGGGCGACCTAGTCCACAAAAGCACCTGGGATCCCCTTCCGGTTGAGGCCCAGAAGCGATGCCGAAGTGGCTCTGACTCGTCGGGGGGCAAACCTCAGGCCAAAGTGCAAAAGATGCAGCGACGAAATCAAGAGTCTGGTGAGCAGATGCCTGTCTCCTCTCAGAGAGGCCACGTCCTTGTGATCCACCCCAGAACCTGCTGCATCCAAGAGCCAGGCCAGGGCTCCCCATATAACCAGCTCCCACCCTGCTCCAGAGGATCCCCATCCCAGCACTGGGAGAGGGGTCCCCATATATTTGCATTTTCCACCCCAGAGCCAGCTGCATCCTGGTTCCAAGTTAACCCTTTTTTTTTTCCATCTGCTTTCCAGAGAACAGTTCTGATAGGGAAGATTCTGGGATTGATTCGAGGAAGAAGAGGCTAGCTCCTGCCCAGGGAGAAAAGGGGAAATGTGGGCACATGGGATCGTGGGAGGATGAGGGGGACTCCGGAGCAGAGGAGACCCCCAACTTGGGAGGCTCTGGCAGCAACAGGGGCTCTGAAATGGGAGCTAGGTGCCAGGGAATGAAACAACTCCTGAAGAGGAAAACAGAAGAAACAGACGTGGAGGATCAGGCAGGGAAGAAACAAGTGAGGGAGGTGAACCAGAGAGATGATTGCAGGGTGCAGGAGGGGAAGGAGAAGGGGCAGCTGATGGCTCAGACAGAGGAGGAATCAAGGAACAAATCAATAATAGAGGAGGAGTGCAAGGGCAGGAAGAGGGGAGCAAGGAAGGCAGAGTGGGGGAGTGATAGCGAAGATGAGGAGGACAGCAAGAAGTGGAGGATGAAGGCAGAAGTGGAGGAATCAGGGAGTGAATCAGAGAAAGAAAAGGATGAGTGTGAGGGCAGGAAGCAGACAGGGAAGAAGGGAGCAAGGAAGGCAGGGAGAGGGAATGATAGTGAGGAGGAGGAGAAGGCGGCGGCTCTGCAAAAGGATGGGATGGGGAACAAGGAGGGGCATAAGTCGCAGAAGAAGATGAGGAAAGTGGAGAGATGGAGTGAGAGTGAAGATGAAGAGAGAGACACCAAGAAGAGAAAGGCAGAGGAGTTGGGGAGTGAATCAGAGGTGGAGAGGAAGAGCCTGAAGAAGGGCATGGCGAAGGCAGAGCAGGGGGGTAATTGTGCGGAGGAGAAGTGGGACAGCAAAAAGAAAGGGAGGATGAAGGTTCAAGGAAGGGAATTGGCGAGTGACTCAGATGAAGAGGAAGAGAGGAAAAACCAGAAGCTGTCCAGGAGGAAGGGCGTGAGGAAGGCAGAGCAGGGGGGTGATAGCGAGGAGGAGGAATCAGGGAGCGAGGAGGAGAGGACAAGCAGGAAGATGAGGGGAAAGAAGGGCATGAGGA
>ML682085.1:1301387-1353158 GCA_007922195.1 Podocnemis expansa
GGAGGAGAGGACAAGCAGGAAGATGAGGGGAAAGAAGGGCATGAGGACGGCAGAGCTGGGGGGTGATAGCGAGGAGGAAGAATCAGGGAGCGAGGAGGAGAGGACAAGCAGAAAGATGAGGCGAAAGAAAGGCGTGAGGAAGGCAGAGCACGGGAGTGATAGCGAGGAGGAGGAATCAGAGACTGAGAAAGGGGGGGCAAGCAGGAAGTTGGAGAAGAAGGGCATGAGGAAGGCAGGGCAGGGTGGTGATAGCGCGGAGGAGAGCAGAAAAGTAATGGGGAAGAAGGACACAAGGAAGGCAGAGCAGGACAGCAAGAGCAGAGAAAAGGTGAACAAGCAGAGACCAAAGGCTGAGGAGGAAGATTCGGGGAGCGAGGAGGAGTGTAAAGTGCAGGAGAGGAAGAGGAGAAGCTCCAAATCAGATGGAAACTCATCAGCATCATCATCATCATCTGCACATGATGAAAACAACAGCCCCAACCGTGGCTCCAGGCACAAGAAGGGAAAGGTGAGATTAGGGGATGGGTCCTTGGCATTTGGCATGTGTCACGTACAAGTCTAGCTGCATTCCCACAGCCCAAGATGGGGAATGGGGTCGAGGATGGCTCCCCGAAAGAGCCTCACAAAAAAGAATTGGGAACTGTAATCATTGTATTTGAATTAAAAGAGGGAACTTAAACTGAAATTTTATTAAATCTCAGTTTTTTCCCCATGAAAATTATTTTTTTAAGTCAGTGCAAGGAACAAAGACATTGCAATGAAATTTGGCTGCATTTTTTTTTTTTTTTTTGCATTGAAAAATTTTTTAAAATTTGCAAAAAAAAAAAAAAAAAGAAAGAAAAAACAAAGGAGGGACAAGAAACTTTTAAATAAAATATTGGCTCCATGAATTATTTTTCCCATGAAAAATTTGTTTTACAACTCAAGGAAAAGGATCAATGACTGAAATTGTACTAAATTCTTTTTTTTTTTTTTTTTTTTTTTTCCTACAGAAAAAATTTATATGAAAGTCAGGAAAAAGGTGAAAAGTTGTAAAGTGAAATTTCATTGCATTGAATTTTTTTTTTTTTCAAAGCTGGAGAAAAGGAAACAAATTCAGAACTTAAAATTTTCTACATTATTTTCCAGTGGAAAATGGTTTTCAGATTTGAAAAAAAGGGGAAAAATTATGGAATGAAGTCTTTGCTACATTCATTTATTTTCCTCTAGTACAAAAATTATTTTAAAATTCAGGGAAAAGGAATTTTTAACTGAAATTTTAATCACTGTTGGGTTTTTTTTCTTCCTGGTAAATTAACTTTAAAAGTCAGGAAAGTGAAAAATATGAAATTCAATTTTGCCATCAGAATTTTTGTTGTCCCATCCCCCACCCCCCCACACAGAAGTTTTTGGTAGAGAAAAGGGAAAGAGAAATTGGGAACTGCAGTTTTGCTTGTTTGAAGCATCCTCTCTCCCTTCTCCCCATGGAGAAATTGTTCCGGGGAAAGGAATTCTAATGGAAAAGGCAATACATTTTTTTTCCTCTTGGGGAAAAAATGTTTTAAAAACCAGGAAAGAGAAAATATCAACTGAAATTTTATTAAATACATTTTTTTCCTAGTGTAATTAAAGAAGTGAGAGAGAGAGAAGGGGGGAAAATAAATATAACTGATTTTTTTACTACAGTGTTTTTTCTTGATTGATATGATTTTTTAACGTTAGGAAAATGGAAATGAGAAATTCTGAAATTAAATTTTGATGCATTCCCCCCCCACCCTGGAGAAGAATTAGGGAACAAGAAATGGTAAACTGAAATTTTCCGACATGAATTAGTTTTTGTAATGGAGAAAAATAAAAATGGAAAAGAAATGACATTTTTCTGCATGAATTTCTTTCCCACCCTTTTACTTATTTTTTGTTTAAAAAAAGGGAAGGAATCAAAGCAAAGGAAAAGCCATTGAGAGCTGAAATGTTTGTACACTGATTTTTTTTTTCAGTGGAAAAAGTCAAAATAAATTGGAAATTTGGGGGGAGAGGCAACCCAATGAGCAATTTTTTAAAAGAGCTTTTGTTTTCCCTGGGTGGACTTGAGAAAATGTCATTTGATTTTTCTTGCGAACAGTGAATTTGATTTTCTCACAGACGGGTCAGATTCAGCCCCCACCATCAGGGGAGTGATGCCACTTCTTGGGGGACTGTTTCTGATGTGCTCCCACTCCTCAGGCACCTGGCAGAGAGGGGGCAAGCACGGCAGGGGACCACCCATCCGTGCAGCGGCTGAAGCGCTATATCCTGGCCTGCGGGGTGCGACGGAATTACAAGAAACTGCTGGATGGGTGCCGCTCCGTCAAGGAGCGGGTCAGGGTGCTGCGGCAGGAGCTGGAGGCCATCGGGCTGCAGGGTGAGCTGGTGGGGGAGCCAGGAGTTGGGGATGGGGCAGGAAAGGGGGGATTGAGGTGGGAATGGGGCAGAAGGGGGTCTCTGGACTGAGTTGAGGGGCAGGTGGGGATGGGGCAGAGGGAAGTGTGGGGAGGAAGATAGTCAGAGCTGGATTGGAGGGGTGGCGCATCCCTGTGAGGAGAGGGGTGATTTGCTTTTCATTGGGAGCCACCGATTTTAAACTGTACCACCACCACCACCTCACCCCAGGTAACCCCTCACTGGAGCGGTGCCGAGCGCTGCGGCTGCGCCGGGAGGAGGCAGCCGAGGTGGCAGCATTGGATGTAGGGAACATCATCACCTCAGAAGGTAAATGGGGGGAGGAAGGGGGTATGGGGGGACTTGATTGGGAGGGATTGTGGGGTGAGTCAGGGTGCAGATAGGAGGAGTGGGAAGTGAGTCTGGAGAGATGAGGATCCGAAGAGAAGAGCAGTTTGGAGTGATGTTGGGCAGCTTCAGAGGAGGGGGCTGTGGGAATGTGAGGCTAAGGGGGTGGATCCAGGGGGATATGTTGGCCTAGGAGGAAGGGGCAGTTGGTGGGGACATGGGGCTGGGGACCCCATCTGGAGCTGACACTCCTTCTAACCTGCCCACAGGCCGCCCCCGACGCCGCAATGTCTGGAGTCTGTACAGTGCCCCACCAGCTGTCCCATCCAGCCCCACCAGGAGCCCACCAGTCCAGCGCCCTGTAGACTGGTCCAGCCTACGTGGTGTCATCAGCAGTGATGGGGAGAGCGACTGAGGCTGGGACATGGTGCCCAGGCCCCTCAAAGGCTTGGTATAACAGCCACTGCAACAGGGGGTGAGGAACTGGGGTTCACCCTTTATTCTCATCTGGAGCTCCCCAGTAAGACCCTGCCCCCCATAATTTGGGGGGACCCCTGCCACAGAACTCCCCAGTTGGAAGGGCACAGGATTTGGGGAGTGCATCCATTGGCTGGGATGGATTGTGGGGCTTGATGTCCTGCCATTTCCATGTTTGGGTGGATGGAAGGTGGGGGAGGGTAATGACCTCTTCCAGTCGTCTCAAGGTAGGAGGCAAATACGGGACTCTGGGGTAGATGTGTAGGTGAATCAGGTAGAAATTGGGGGTTAACTGCAGGGAATCCCCCCCCCCATGCCTGGAATTTGCAGGGGTGATCCCACCTAAAAGCTGGAACTCAGGGGCTGTGCAAAGACAGCTGACCGCACCAAGGGGAACAAGAGCTGACTCCAAAACATCTTCAGAGTAGCCCCTCAACAAAAGATGCTGAGCCTATGGGCTGGGTGTGTAGTGGCTTGTTGGGGGATCCCCAAACAGATCTACTGTGAGAGATAGTTACCCACCCAGTCCCCCCTCCCCCCAGTTGTAAATGTTCATTTTATGAGAGGTTTTTGTATTATAAAATAAATATTTTGTTTAAGGGGAGAGTGAATAAGTCCCTGTGCCTCTCCCTCTGCCCCCTAGCCAGGGCCGGCGCAACACAGTGAGCCCAGCAAGCATTGCAGGGGGCCCCAACATTTGAGGGGCACCAAAATGGGAAGCGTGCTGTTGCTCTGCGCTCTGATGTCACTCGTCTGCACCAGCATCTGCTGTGCTTGCAGGGGTGTGCCAGAAATGCTAGCGCCATTCCTGCCCCTAGCCTGCAGCCAGCAACTTCCACTGAGCTCCGTCTGTGCTTCACAGCACACACACCCCCATTGACTCCTCCCAGCTGGTGTAATTGAAACAAAATTTTTATTAATGAACGGTCTCTACTTGTTAAGTCCATAAGAAATCCTAGGTAATGAATATAGATATTTCTATCACTATGTACAGAGCTATACACAGGCAAGAGGAAGACAGGCTGTGAGCAGATCCCTCACCATACACACTTTTGCTTCCCCCAGCCCCCTACTGGGGGCAGAAGATCTCATCTCTCTGGGAAGTAGAGATCATTTGCAGGGGGATCTGAATTGGAAGGCAGTTAGTGGGGTGTTTGTGATAAGCCCTACAAAAGTGGCTGCCAACAAGAGCCTCACAATGCATTGGGAGGGCTTTGATGCTCAATGACTTCCCCCCCCCCCTTTTATACACAGGCTCAGACTTGCCCTTCCTCAAGTCTCTGAGTTTGGAAAATGCCCCTTCATGGGACAATATTTGCCCTCCTGGGGCAGTTCCACTGCATTTTGTTACCCCCCCCCCCCCCGATATCCCAGGGTTAGCTGCACCAAAATCCCACCTCCAGGGGCAAATACAGTCAATTGTGCCCCTTTGTTGTTCACTCTGCCCCCTACCAGGACAGTTCAATGAGTGTCCTCAGCCAGGGCAACTTATACACACATCCATTCCCCTGAGGGCTGTTAATTTGTCCCTACCAAGCTGAGACCCACCCCCTGCTGGGGTAGTTCCACCTGGCACTGAAAGCCCACCCCAGTTAGGTGCAATTGGAGCTGGCTTGGGTTGAAACCTGCCCTTTGCTGGGGCAACAACACTGCCAACCCCTTCTGGGCCCTAAGAACACGGCCCGCCCAGGGACGCCAAAAATCCATCCTGTCCCAGCCGGCGCCCCTGTCTGCCCAGCACCTATCGGTAGCTCCAGAGGGGCACCAGGCTGCGGGTCTCCTGCTCATAGACGTCAGGTACAAGGCCGATGGGTGAGGGCACCATGCGGACAGTGTTCTTGCCAAAGAGCTTGCGTTCATAGTCAATAAGCTGGCGCCAGAAGCCCACGTTGGGCCGCACCACAGGCCGCCGGCTCTTAACCCACTGATGGGCATCTAGAAGACTGAGGCGGTGGTACTTCATCAGGTAGGCAATGCAGAGTGAGGCTGAGCGGCTGACACCCGCCACACAGTGCACCAGGGTGCGCCCATTGCGTTTGCCTGTCTGGTGGATGCGGTCAGCCACTGAGTCGAAGTAGAGAGCGAGGGGGGCGTGGGGTAGGTCAGGCACCGGCACCTTGACATAATCAATGTCGGGCCAGTTAGCGTTGGGGATCTCCATGGTGGCGTTGACCACGCAGGTTACAGCCCGGGCATACACCAGGTGCCGGTTGGCAGCTGCGTTACCACTGCACAAGTAGAGGCAGGGGGAGATCTGGGCAATACCCCCCAGTGCAGAGAGCGAGGGGGCACCTGGGGCCGGCTTGGCCGCAGGGGGTGGGCTGCGCCGAAAGAAGGCAGGCGTCCGGAAATTCATGGTGGAGGCTTCGGCGTACATGAGGAGCGGCTGAAGGAGAGAAATGAGACAGGTTGGCGGTGGGAGGGGGTTGGCTCTGCCCCAACAAAGACATCCTGTGCACCAGCCCACCGGGGTCCAGATCGGCTCTAGTGTCCCATAGAGGGCAAAGGCCCCAGCCCCTTTATCCTTCCTCTCCCGGCAGGTTGGGGGGCAGATTTCCAAGCCTTGAGTCAGTACCTCCCCCCGTTTCTTGAAGGCTGGGGAGCAGGGACTAGACGGGGGAGGACCTACCTCGTTCCGGCCGGGCCGCCTGCCGGCTATGGGGCCCCGGGGCGCCGCTGCATGCCGGGCGCCGGCGGGGAGGGAGGCTGCGGGCTGATGCGCAGAAATAAGGATGGGAAAGGGCGGGGGAGGAGGGCGGCCGGGCCGGCTCCTTAAAGGGCCAGAGCGCTAGCAGCCCCCGCCCCGTCCTGCCGGTTCGCTCACTCCCGGCCCGCAGCCCTGGCGCTGGGAGGGCTGCAGCCAGGTCCCAGGCCGGCCTCGCCTTTCCGCGGGGAGGGGAGTTCCCAGCAGTCCCCCACTTTTCTTCAGGGAGCCCAAAGCCCGAGCCTGCTGCCCCCCTCCCTGCGCCCCCACACAGCCCCAAAGTTACCCACTGCCCCTGCACCCCAGATCCCCCGCTAGGTGCACCAGCCCTCCCTCCACTGTGGGCCCCAGGCTCTTCCTTACCTAGCACTTCCCGGCTTCCACTTGGCTGGTTTCACTGGGGCAGCCCCCTGACCCGCGCACCGATCCCAGAGCAGGCAGCGGGGCCCCGACAGCCCGGCAAGGAACAGGGGGGCCCAGGCAAACGGCGCCCTGCCTGGCTGGTTTCCCTGCTTTCTCTCTCGCTCAGCTCCCGTTTGTCTCCTTCTCCTCTATGCCTCCGGCCGACTTGTCTCCTTCCCTCCGTTTGGCTCGCCCTGGGGTTTTCTCCCAGTCTCCCGGTCCCCAGCACTGCGTCCTTCCCTCTCTTCCTGGGCCTCTATATACCATGCCCCCCCCCCAGCCTGGGCTGCGTTGGAGGTAACAATAGGTTGCCATGGCAACAGGATGCGGGGGCGCGGGGGGACCGTGCGTCAGCTGCTGACATAGAAAGGAGATGGGGGGCATGTGGGGGGGCAGCTTCCGGGTTCCCCGAAGCCTCCAGCAGTCCCTGGCCTGTCAGTGGGCCAGCCCCAGACTGCGTGCTAGCTGGCTGGGGGGGCAAGCTTGGGCAGGGGCCGTTCCTCTGTGAGGGGCACCAGTGAGCATCCACCTGGCCCGGGTGGGCTGGTGGCAGGTTGGAGTGTCTCTCCACCCCCTCATCACCCCCTAGTTTCCCCCCAGGGAGTCACGAAGCTTCCATTGCCCCCGCACACTCACACATGCCTACCCAGTCCGTGCAGCCAGAGGGAGGCACTTGAGTCACCATCCCTGGGCCAGCCTGGTACCGCAGGAGCCAGTGCCAGGGCCAGCAGGAGGGGTGCTGGGATGGCAGGGGGAAGCCTAGAGCTGAAAGAAGCAGGGCTATGGGTTGAGACGGAGGGGCACCTACAAGGCAAGGCTGAGGCCCAGGGCTGGGCCAGCCGGGGTCTGAGAGTCAAGAGAAGCACCAGCAGAGATGGGGCAGACCCACACATCCAGTGGGTGTGGCATGTCTGTGGATAAAGCTGGTGGGTAAGCAAGGGGCAGGTCTGGTGGGGTCTGTTTCTACACCTATGTGGGGGGCTGGGCTGGGAGTCAGGAGGGTGGCAGCACCTCCTCGTGGCCTGGGGAGCAGCAGGCAGGGCCAGCCTGGACAGGTAAACCTGTTGAACTCACCCCCACAAGCCCTGATGGAGCACCAGCCCCACCCAGAATTAGGGCCCAGATGAGTCACAACCCCCACTCCACTCCCCATTTCCAGGCTGTTTTGAGGGCCCTTCCCCCTTGCCCAGCTGGTGGCCCAAGGAGGGTAGCTGGAGGGATCCAGGCTCCTTTTCTGCTTCCCCCACCCACATCATAGATCCCTCAGACGTGATCTCTTTGACATGGCGCAGGCAGCTTCAGGCAAAGGGGGAGGGAGTATTTCCTAGGGAAGGGCAGCCCCTTGCTGCCAGCATCCCACTCAGAGGTCAATGAGATACAAAGCCCTGCGTCTGAAGAGCAGCCACTTCCTGTGGGAACATGACAAAACAGAAACCCATACCTTCTCCTGGACAGAACAGCCCACAGGGAAAGGATGTCCCACCTCCTGGCCCAGAGCAATGCAGGAAGTCCCACCTTCTCCTGGGTGGAACAAAGTCCTGCCTCCAGCCCTGATGACAATAGAGCAGGCCCTAACTCCTCCTCACAGAACAGCCAGGGTTCACAGACCTTTGCACTATGGGTAGAGCTGGAAGTCCTGCCTGCCTGAGGAACATAAGCCCAACAGTCTCACTGAGTGCCCAGGACTGCTCACTCTCCAGCCATGGGGTTCCTGCCTCACCCTGATTCACAGATACACCCACCCCCCTTGGCCTAAGGGCCCAGGTAGGCCTTCCAGGAGATCGCTCTGTAGTAGAAAGCAGTTCACTGGCTACACACCTGGAGATGATGAACTTGTGTCTATATAGAGCCTACAAAAATAGTGCTAACACCCACCCCTCTTTGGGGACAAAATGGCTGGCACTAGGAGTCCACATGATCTGGGTCCAAGACAAGAGACGCTGGAAGGCAAAAAACATTTATTGTATTAGAAATAAACCAGACAGACCCTCACCCTGACCCCCAGAGTTGGAGGTGCTGCCCCCCCCCCGGACAACACAAGGGGGCACTTCCTGCTTCACCAGCACCTGCTGGGGGGGGGGTAAGCCCAGGTAGGATGAAGGCAGCTGTTCTGATACTTTAAAAGCCCCGTGTCCTATACCCTTCTGCGAGGCCAGATTGGAGACAGCACCCCTAGACCTCATGTCCCATTGGCAGACACCACTGCTCCATGATTCTATTCTCATTCTGATTCCTGGGGTTCCCACTGGCAAAACTGGTGTCCAGCAGAGCGTCCTCAATACAACAGGAACCCAGCACAAGCCAAGAGGATTTTATGAAAGGAGTGGGATCCTGCTGACAACCAGCCCAACGACCCCAGGCCATCAGTACTTGCGCTGGCGCAGGAAGAGACCCGAAGGGCGCTGTGGGGAGGGCGCCTCCTCCCCATCCAGCTGGAAAAGGTCACGGCCTGTGCGCAGGATCTGCTCCTCCAGTTTCTTGTGCCGTTTCATGTCCGACAGCACCTTGTCCAACCGCGCCTCACGCTTCTGGCTGCGTGACGAGCCGCCTGTCGGGGGAGGGAATGGTCAGGACACCTGGGTTCTATCCCCAGCTTTGGCAGAGGAGTGGGGGCTTGTGGTTAGAGTAAGGGGGGGGGGGCTGGAAGTCTCAACTCCTGAGTCCTGCCCAGCTCTGGTCCTTACCTGGTGTTCTCCTGCGATCAAGCAGCGAGCTCTTGGGCGTCACAGGCTCATCATCAAAGTCAAACTCGGTCGGAACGTGGGGCCTGGAACACAGAGAGATGGAGTGTGGAGGACCAGACACACGCTTCCTGTCCTGCCCAGCACCACAAGTGCCTCTCAGTCCCACCCCCGCCCAGTCCTGCCTCCCCCACATACCAGCTCTACCAGTACCCCTCAGTCCTATCCTGCGGCCCCGCCCTGTACTCACTTCTCCTCTTCCTCCTCTTCTGTCTCAGGCTGCCCATCAGATCTCTCCTCTTCCTCACTGTCAGGTTCAGGGGTGGGGGCCCTGCGGGGCAGGATCTCAGCCTGGAGCGGCAAGGTGCCTTCAGCAGCAATCTGCTCATAGAGACGTCTGATCTCTTCAGGCAGCGGCATCCAGGCCTCTGGGGACTCCAGTTCCTCATCGCTGCAGGGGATGCTCCATTCAGCCTCCTCATCCTCCCCCTTCTCAGCCACCTCTTCTGGCACTTGCCCCTCCTCCCCCGCAACAGCTGGCACCAGCTCTGGGGCATCCTCCACTGCCAGGGACTGCATGCCAGAGGTCACTTCACCCTCTTCTACCACCGCACTCTCCATGGCAGGACAGCACCAGGCTGTGAGGGAAGAGACACCAGTTAGAGCATGGCTGGAGACCCTACAACAATAAGCCAGCAGGCACCGCTGGTGTTTTGCAGGGATGCTAAGGAATCAAAGCGGGGCTCAGTGAAGTCCCTGCAGTGACAGTCCTGAGCTAGGGGCTGTCCTGTGCTAATGTAGCAGCCATCTTGGGGGCTGCCAGTCACATCAACTAGGCAGCCATCTTGGGGGGTTGCCAGTCATGCCAGTGGAGTAGCCACCTTGGGTCTCCCATCATGCCACCATGGCAGCCATTTTGGGGCTCCTGTTGCGCCAATCACGCCAGCACTGTCCATCTTGGGGCTTTCGTGGTGCTGGCTGCATGCTGTCAGTTATCTTAGCAGTAGTTCCTGGATATTCCTGCCTGCATGGGGGTCATCTTGGGGCTCCTCCCCTCACTGACCCTGCTAGGGGCGCCGGCCCCACACTGGGGCCCGGGGAAAAGCTGGGGGAGGATCTTACAACCCAGCCACTGACTGCCTCGCAACCACGGCCCCCGCCGCCATTTTGTGAGGATTCTGCTCAGCCGCCTCTTACTGCGCACGCGTCCCCAGTGCGGCGTGCGCACGCGCAACGAAGACCCTCTTCACTCGACTCGGTTTTTTTGCGAATTCTGCCTCACTGCACATGCGCCGCGTTCCCCTCGACTAGCGCGCGCGCACGTCAGCGGCAGCGTGTTTCGTCACTGCGCACGCGCAACGCTGCTGGCGTTCCAGTTCGTCGGGCAGGTGCCGGTTGCTAGGAGCGGCCTTTCGCTTTGCGTCTGCGCAGTTTCTCCTCACTCGCCGCTCGAGTGCGCGCATCATCCTTTCAGTACGCGCGCGGCGCACCGCCCGGCCCTCTATCGGTGCGCCCGCCCCATACGGCGCTCCTGATTGGTCAAGCGTCAATCAGGGGGTGTGGCCAGCCCCAACTGTAAAAAGACGCGCGTGAGCGAGGAGCCGACCGGAAGGAGAACTGGAGCGCGTGGGTGAGGCGGGCTGGGGTGGGAGTTTGACTGAGCTGAGCTGGTGGAGGCTGGCGCGAGCTGGGGGTGGGAGGCGGAGGCAGAGGCAGAGGCAGACTGGGGGCTGGGGTCGCCTGTGGCGCCGTCTGGGAGCAGAGGCTATGGGGATAGGTCTTGCAGTGGTGGGGACATGAGGCGCACTCAGTGTCACACACACCCACGATTCCCCTCCCAGTAGGCCTGGCCCTTTGGTGTAGTTTTATTCGTTGTGTGAGCCTAGGCTGCCCACAGGAGAAGTGGTAACTGGGGTAGACTAAATGGGCCTTAATGTCCGTTGACCGCACCCTGACTGTGGGGTAATGTTTGGCCAACGGTGACATTAGTTTGCTTGGGGCCCCAGCAAACAATCCAGTCCTTAGTTCCAAAGGGGCAGCCTCGTTAGTCTAGTCCAGCCAAAAAAAAAAGTCTTGGGGCACTTAGACTAACATTTAGTTTTTGCATGAGCTTCTGTGGAAGAAAATCCTGTTGGCCTTTTAACCCTTAGCTCTACATACAGGAAAGAGGATAAAACAGTGAAAGCCTTTGAGATGTGAGGTATCAAGGCAGCTTTTCTTTTACCACCATCCTGAGTTTCCTTTAGCTGTGAGGAGTCCTTAGAAAATAAAAGCCAACCTTGAGGTGCTTAAGACCACCTTCTCCAGATAAGGACATTCCAGCAAAGCTAGAAAAAAGGAGTCCTGTGGCACTTTTTAAAGGCTAACAAATTTACTTATTGCATGAGTTTCCATAAGAGAAAATTCCTCTTTGTCAGATGCTTTGATGTGGATCGCATTGTGGAGCAGGCTACCCAGCTACCTGGAGACAACCCACAGGGGGCATCATCGATAACAACAGTCCATGCTCAATTGAACTGCTATTCTGAAAGAAATCTTTCCCAGTCCCCTCTTCTGGCCTTCAAGCAACACTTAAGCATTTCCAAGCTCATCATTCAAAGTGAACTTATCACAGACCAGGTTCCGAAGGGGGCAGCCCTGTTAGTCCAGTTCAGCAAAACAAACAAGTTCTGTGGTACTTAAAGACTAACAAATAAATAGCTCATTGTGCCAAACAGTCTGTTCCATCTTGTATTTAGCTGGGAGTACCCTTCCGGAAGAGCTTTGTGGAGCATGAAAGCTTGTCTCTGTCACCAACAGACATCAGTCCAATACCAGACATTATTTCACCCATCTTGTGGGTTGATCTACCCTGAGACCATACATTGCCATAACTGTGTTTGACAATGGTGTGAAAAATACACACCCTAAGGCAAAGGCATTAACTTGACCTAACCCCAGCAGGGAGTGCTAGGTCAACAAGAATTTCCTGTAAAGGGAGTGGATTATGCATCAAAGCAGCATTTTAGGTATAGACCAGGGGTGTCCAACTTTTTTGTATGAGGGCCACATTGCAATTTTTTTCTCACTTGGGGAATCAGTGAGCAAATTTGGATAGATAAGGCACAAAAATTGATCTTAATAAAAATTAAAGTAAAAAAGTTTACAAAATCAATTTGGTTCTGTACAAGGGGAAGCTCACATTTCCTACCTAACACAATTCCCAAATAAGATCCATCCTCCCTACAGTAACCTTTATACATATCACTTTCACACTTACACACGTCACTTTCACAAGTTTTCGTTTGTTAACAAAACCACATTTTGTGAAAAGTTCAAAACAGCTTCCCTTTGGTTTTTTTCAGGATGTGTCAATGTGTACAGAAGGGGGGGTGGAAGGGCTGTATCAGCTGGCAGGGGGATCGAGGGGAGCAAGGCAGAGGATGGCAAGGGAGCAGTGTGGGTGACAGTGGAGCATGGCAGGGCAAGAGTTGCAGGGGAGAACATGGGAAGCATGGCACAGGAAGGGGAACGGGATGGCTGGGAGGAGCTTGGAGAGCTGGGCATGAGTAACAAAGAAGCATGGGCAGCAGTGTAGCCAGGTGGTGGGATGCCCACTACTTCCCTTCGCTGACCCCAAATCCTGATCCCCTTTCCCACCCCTGCATTCCACTGCCTGCCAATCCCTTTTCCCTCTCCTGGCCTTACACCTTATAGGTCTGATCACCTTCCACCCCTCCCAGCCTCGTTCCCCTCTCCTGGCTAGTCACACCACTGCTCGCCAATCACCTTTGCCCTTCCAAACCCCTCCCGGCTCCACACATCCCCTGGTCCTGATCACCTTGCCAAGGCCTTTCCCTTTCCTGACTCTGCATGTCCCCTGTTCCTGATCATCTTCCTCCCTTCCCAGCCCTCTTCCACTGCTGGCCCTGCACCTCACTGGTCTGGTCACTTTCCCCTTCCCAGCCCTCCTCCCTGATCACTTTCCACCTCCCAACCCTCTTCCCCTCCCATCCCACCTCAACATGTCCCCTGGTCTTGATCACCTTCCCCTCTCCCCTCCCAGCTCCACACATCCACTGGTCCTAATCAGCTTCCTCCCCTCCCAGTCCCCTTCCCCTGCTGGCCCCACACCAAGGCAGTCCTCAGTCACTCCCCCCCCCCAGCCCTCTTCCCTTCTCAGCTCCACATCATCTTTCCCCTACCCCACCTCTCCTGGCTCCTCACTTTCCCTCTTCCCCTGCTGGCCCCACAGCTGGCTAATCCAGATTGCTTTCACCCTTCCCAGCCCCTTTCCCCACCCAGCTCCACACCTCAAGGGTTCTGGTCCCCCTGGTACTCCTTCCCACCTCACCTGACTGGAGATCTAATTGTCAGAATCCAACCAAGTTTTCTGCTGTGGGCCACGTGGTCAGCCATGCTGCAGGGGGACATTTAAAAATGCCCTGGGGCCCCAGCTTCCAGGCAGCACCATAGGTCAGATAACAGTTCTTGGCATGCTGGAGTCCAGCCTGCAGGCCATAGGTTGGACAAGTGTACTGTAGACATACCCTCAGTCTTTGGATGGCAACCACTGTCTTTTTTTGGGCAAAGGGAAACGGTTAAATGGATTGCAGCTGCCAGCTGCTATTGATAAAATCTGGTCCTGTTTCCTCGAAGCAGGGGTTAAAGTATAATTTGATGGGCCCTGGAACCCTCCCGCACAGGTGGACCCACTTCCAACATGGGTGGACCCCCAATACCCATCTCCAAAACCCACCCTGTGCCCCACTACCCCCCAGACACACATGCACATACACACAAAACCCCCAGCAGCCTCCCCCAAAATCCTCACCTCTGTTTGCATTCTGGCTGACCAGCTGGAAGCTGCTTCCAGCCACAAGCTGTTCCACTTTGCAGGGGGGAGAGTCACAAACTCGCAGCCTGCCGCAGCTCTCTGCTGGCTGGACTTAATGAGGAGCAGGGTTTAACGTGGAGCCACCAGAAGACTGCGTTGGGGCTGCTTGTGCTATTTTTAGCGGGGCCCCACAATGCAGCATTCCGGTGCATTCCTCTATTTTTAGGGGCCCCCAAACACTGTCAGCCTAAAAATAGGGGGCCCCGGAACTGCATTCCAGTGCGTTCCCCCTTATTTTAACTCCTGCCTAGAAGACAAAACAAAGACATATGCAAGTGGAGACAAGCACAGTGAAGATATGCAGTGCAGTTTCTGGTTGCTACATCTCACTTGTGGTTTCCTTGCTTGGGTGAGGCAGGTCTCCAGAGGCTGGGCGCTGCTTGTGCTTTACGGCCAAAAGGGCAGCAGCTGATCTGCTTGGGCTTCGTCTTTGCATGAGCACAATTAGTTTTATCATAATCTCACTATGTGGGTACAGGGCATGATGGTAAATTGTATGTGCATTGATTTGATCACAAATCTGTCAATATTTGTATTTTAGCTGAGGAGGGAAATGAAATATTTTTCATAATATGCTATCCTATGCTTGTATAAACTCTGTTTAGTCTATTTTGTGGAAGAGTCATCATCAGCGACAAGGAACTTGAAAGAGTAAGCAACCTTGTGTTTTCAGCCTGGTAAAGGTAGAAAAGGGGTGAGGGGTAGAAGTGAGCAACAAGCAATGCCTGGGGTGTGGCCTCACCCCTGCCCCACTGTGAAAGGGTAGATTTAATGGCTGGTTTCTTGTAGAGTGTTTTCTTTTGTTATTTTGATCAAAGGAGCTGTTTGTGGTGTCTTGAAATTAAGTGCTGAACTTGCTGAGAGCTAAGATGCTCTCTAAAAGCTGAACTCACTGAAGAGCAACCAGCAGGTGGTCCCAGCAGCTAGAGTGTGAAGCCAGTGGAAGGTGTGAGCAACCAGCAGGCAGTGACAGCAGACAGTGGGCAGAGCCAGCAGACAGTGCGAGCGGCCAGTAGAGGGCTGGGGAGCAAGTGACCAGCAGGCAGCGCCAGTGGGCAGCTGGCATGAGGGACATTCTCCACATACACTGAGGTGGAGTGAGCGCTGTACTGGGTTTTGTGGGAAACAGGTCCTGCATTGATTGTCAATATTGTTTCTACATATTCTTCTTTGCTGCCATTAAAAGTCCTGTGTACTACACTCAGACTCGTGCTTATGAGTGGGGGAAGCATTATCCGTCTAGGGTGCCCAGAGAACAGTGCATAATTTCCCAGGAGACTGGGTGGAGGCTCGAGCCAGTTGGTGTTGTAATGTTACTTGGAAACCCCTAGATATAGAACCCTGCCCTTGCTCTGCCATCTTGCCCTGGAAGAAGGGTTACACTGGAAAAATATGGGTCCGGCCCACGGTCTGACTAGCCATTTTGAGACTTGGACAACACAGAGAATTGTGGAAGATTAGGGTTGGAAAGCACCTCAAGAAGTCTTCTAGTTCAGTGTTTCTCAATCTTTAGTGGACTGGAGAACACCTAAAGGTATTCATTATTTTACGTGGAACACATATGAAAACATACTCAAAAAAGCTGGTAACAATGGTGGGAGAATTACAATGTTCCAGTTGCAGCAAAGCTTCCAGATGTGCATTAACCAGGGCCGTAACTACGGCGGGGTGAAAGGGGCAAAGCCCCAGGCGCCAATTTGAGAGGGCGTCAGACTCTTCCTGACCCGGAAGAGGAACGTGCCATAAAGGCGCATTTCTTGGGAAGCCAGGGAAGGGAACCCCCACCTGGCTCTGGCCGCGGTGGGGGAAGGGAACTCCCGCTGGGTTCTGGCTGCGCTGCCCAGCAAGTGCAGCCAGTGCCAGGCAGGACGGTGCCTCTCCTCGCTGCCCAGCAAGCATGGCCAGTGCCAGGCAGGAGAGTGCCTTTCCCCGAAGGCACCCTCCCACCCAGCGGTGGCCGCGCTTGCAGGCAGCAGAGTAAGGCACTCTCCTGCCTGGCATTGGCTGTGCTTGCTGGGCGGTGGGGAACCCCAGGAGTTCCTGCCACTGGCAGGAAAATCCCGCACCAGGGGTTCCATCTGGGGACTCCCCAACACTGAGGCCAAATCGGGCCTGGGGGGGCAGGGGCATCCAGGGCTGCTAGCCCCAGGGACAAAATTTTCTAGTTATGGCTCTGGCATCAACATCCACCGCCATGCTCCTGGTAGCTTTAATGTGGCTGGGGCATTAAATTTCACTATTGTCTCCTCCCCACTCTGCCCCTGCCCCAACAGGAAGGGGTCAGGATGGGTCACAGAACACCTGCACAGTGGAACACCACCAGTTGAGAAACACTGATTTAGTTCATCCCCCTGTGTGATGCTTTCTAGTTTAGGGGTCATGATTCAAAATATTAGTTCATATCAGTATTGCAAATTTACAGTAATTCCAGTGAGATAGGCTATGTCAAGTGGGAAAGATTGTAATTTGTTAAATATGATGATTTTGTTTATGCACATGAAACATCTCAGTACTTTAAATTATGCAAAGGTATGATGTAGCTGTATCTAAACACTTGTGCTCTCTCTGTTTGTGGATGACAATTACCCTGATATCTGCTAGGAGGGCAACACAGCAGGGCACAGACAATCCAGTCACTTTTTGGAGAGTGTTGAGGACAACTTCTTGGTACAAATGCTGGAGGAAACAACTAAGGGCCTTGCTCCTCTGAATCTGCTGCTCACAGAGAATAATTGGTAGGGAAGAAGTGAACAGCAGCCTGGGCAGCAGTGACCATGAGATGGTAGATAGAGTTCAGGACCCTGATCAAAGGAAGAAAGGAAAGAAACAGAACACAGACCCTGGACTTCAGAAAAACACACTTTGGCTCCCTCAGAAAACTGATTGGCAAGATCCCTTAGGAGTCTAACCTGAAGGAGAAAGGAGTTCAAGAGAGCTGGCTTAAGTTCCCTCATCTTCAAAGCATCTGATAAAGTGGGATTTTTCTCCCACAAAATCTCATGCAATAAATAAATGTATTAGTCTTCAAAGGTGCCACAGGACTCCTTGTTTGTGTAAGGCAGGTTTAGAAGCTGTGCCTAACAGCTTCTGGGGAGGGGGGAACTAATCTGCATGGGATTAGTATTTGCATGAGCACAAAGAACATATTAGCATAAATACACTATGGGTGCAGGGCAATATGGGTAATGGCATTTGGGGTTGATCTGATCACAAATCTGTCAATATCTGTAATTCTGCTGAAGGGAAATATGAAATACTGTCTTTTGTGATATGCTATTCTCTGATTGTTCCAAATCTGTTTGGGATAGTTAAAGGGTAAAAGCTGTCCTGAGCAAAAAAAGAGACTTGTAAGAGAGACCACTGCCTGTTTCAGCCTGGAAAAGATGAGACAGGGTGGGGGTTGCATAGCTCAGTCTGAAGCTGTGCTTGAGGCATTTTCCCTCACCCTCTGGCCCTACTGCCAAATGATAGATCTGGCTAGGCTCTTATGAGGCCTTTCTTTGTTGTTTTAATGGAAGAAGCTGTTTGCAGCGATTCAGGTTTAAGAGCTGAAATCACTGAGAGAGGCAAACCCTCTCTCCGAGCTGAATCACTGAAGAGGAGCAGCAGATGGAGTGAGTGATCTGTGGGCAGAGCTGGGGTATGGTGAAAGCAGCCAGTGGCAGGCTGGGTGATGCGAGTGACCAGTGGGCAGAGCCCGCAGACAGTGAGAGTGGCCAGCGGCAAGATGGACAGCATGAGTGACCAGTGGGCGGAGCGACACACAGCTGGTGGAGCCAGTGGACAGTGAGAGTGGCCAGCAGCAGGCTGGATAGCATGAGTGACCAGCAGGCAGAGCTGGCAGACAGCAGGCAGAGTGAGCAGTTGATGAGAGTGGAGCATGACTGACCAGCGGATGGAGTCAAGGGACAGCGCTAGTGGATGGAGTGAGTGACCAGTGGTTGGCGCCGGTGGACAGCTGGCATGAAAGATGCTCCCTACATACCATGGGGTTTGTTGGGAGCCTGTTTTGCACTGATTCTCCAGTTCAGTGCTGGGTTTGCTATTGAGTTCACATGCTGTGTGGGGTCATGTTGGGAACCTGTTCTGCACTGATTCTCCAGATCAGTGCTGGTTTTTGTTATTGGGCCTTTTACATTCTGTTTTTATTACTATTAAAAGTTCTGTATACTGCACTCAGACTCATGCTTGCAAGTAGGGAAGCATTACCCCTTGGGGGTGCCCAGGGAGTAGTGCATGATTTCCCAGAAGATTGGGTAGGGGCTCAAGCCACTTGGTGCTGTAACTTTATTTGGAAACCCCTAGATACAGAACCTGGCCCTTGTTCTGCCAGCTCACCCTGGCAGAAGAGTTACATTTGTATTTTAAAGAAATCCTACTAAGGGCACAGGAAGATACCATTCCAATGTATAGAAAGAATAGCAAAATATGGAAGGTGCTCTTTGTGGCTGATCAGAGAACTCTCCAGTAAGCTGAAACACAAAAGGGAAACTTAACAAGAAATGGAAGTTTGGACAGATGGCTAGGGTGGAGTATAAAGATTAAAGCATGGGCCTACCAGGCCTGTGCCCAGGGCACCACGCAACATGGGGGCCGTTCGCTGTGTGTCACTTGAGGGAGCGGAGCTCCACTGGGCCAGGTCCAGGCTCTCCAACTGCATTGTTTTCCTACCAGGGCCAGCCCAGAGGCCAGGCTCTGCATTCCTGCCCCACTCCTAGGCTGGCCCAGTCTGGTCTGTCTCTGGGGATGGGGCAGGGCCGGCTGCTGTGTCATGCAATGCAGCCTCCATGGCACACGGATGGGCCACACTGGAGGCTGGCCCACGTGCACTGGTCAGACCCACTGCTCTGGGGGGGCCAATCAGATCAGCCAGGGCCAGAGTCTGTCCCAGTCCCCCACCAGCGCTAGCCCTTCCGCACAGAGCACGGGGGGCTGCAGCCCCAGGTGTGGTAAGGAGGGCTCCAAGTGGGGGCCCATCAGTGGAGGTGGCCCAGGGCCCAGAGGCTCCTAATCTGCCACTGAGTATAAAGATATTGCTCGAAACTGCATGAATAAAATCAGGAAGGCCAAAGAGCAACTGGAGTTGCAAACTCGCAAGAGATGTGAAGGGAAACAAGAACGGGTTCTACAAGTATGTCAGTAACAAGACAAGGATGACTGAATGGGACAAGCAACCTGAGGGTAGATGATGCAGTAAAGAATGAAGTACTCAATGCTTTTTTTACCTCAGTCTTCACAAACAGGATTGATGGAGGGTAGCAGGGTGGATTAGCCTGACCGGAGCCACGAAAACAGAAGCACCCTGTCACCCCAGCCCTGGCTGGGAACTGGAAGCACCGCAGCTGGCAGGAGCCAGCCCCAGGCAGGAAAAGAGTGGATTAGTCCACCCAGCAGGAGTGGGCCCCAGACCCAGCCAGGAAGAGGGTAGGCTGGCCTGCCTGGAGGCCCCTGCTGACGGATTCCAACCTCGATCCCACACCTAGTCAGGAACCCGAAGCCTGGCCCTGCCCCCTTTTGGTCCCACCCCCAGCACTAGCTGTAGGTGCAGTGGCCGGGGCTGGCACGGGGGTCGGCAAAGGTTGCTGACCCCTGTAATAACACAACCTCTTAAGGTCGACCTAACACTTAAGGCAACCTTATTAAGTTGACTTAAGCCAGTGTAGACAGGGAAGGCACTTAAGTCGACCTAATTGGCCTCCAGGCCGCCGCCCAGATTTCCCCACTCCCCACAATATACCACTCCTCCGTCGACTTAGTGCCTGCCAGTGTGGATGAAGGCAGTCGACAGGAGTTTTGTGGACTCTAAGTCAGGGGTCTCAAACACAAATCACCATGACGGCTGCATGAGGACTAGTAGAGGGTCACATGAGGATTAGCACAGTAGCCCAAGGGCCGCATCACTGAAACTTTTCCATACAATGATATTGCGAATATCAGTAATGATCATGTCATTGTGGGCTGCAGGAAATCACTTTAGGGGCTGCATGTGAACCGCGGGCCATGTGTTTGAGACCCCTGTTCTAAGTCAACTTAACAGGGTTGACTTAATAGAACTTCCAGTGTAGATATACCCAATGTGCCTGTAGGCTTAGGTTGCTTAAGAAGGTGTCATTTGTCTCAGAGTTGTTTCTGGACTTAACTGAAACCCAGAAAGAGCCTGTTATGGCTAAAAGGCCAAGTCTATACTGACAGTAGCAAATTCACTGTGATCAGATTCAGTGGAATCACCGCCTCCAAAAAATATACAGGGCCAGAGTCTGCCCATCCCTGCCCTGACAGTCAGTTCCCTCCCCCACTGCACCATCTCTGGTCAGTCCCCTGAGCAGACCTGATCTGGCTCCTGCCACTGCCAGCCAGCAGCCCCCCTGCCAACTCAGGGCAGGGCTGGAAACACATGGGACCCGAGCCCATTGGCCCAGTGGCCGTGATACCACTGCACAATTTGATCTTCTGGGCTCAACTGAGCAGTCTGTGAAGTCCCACTCAATTGATCCATATTTGATTTAGTAACTACTCCCCTGTAAGAAGCGTATCACTGAGTTGAGGGGCGAGCATTTCCTTTCAACTCAGAGCAGTGGAGACAGGAATGTATGTGGGCGTTAGAAGCCGAAGGGAGATATGCAAGTTTTTTTATGTAGCTTGCATGTCACCCTTCAATTGCTGCCAAAAATGGCAGCAATGGTAGACCATGCAAAGAAAATGTTTCTTAGAGCAACTCCTCACTGAAAAGGTAAGGGCAAAATATCTGTGAAAACGGCTGCTGTCACTTTAAGATGAAGTTGAGCCTCAAAATTGTTACCAGTTGAAAATTTGAAAACTAGTAAATAAGCTGGTGTGTGAGGATGTGATTTGCCTCACTCACTGGCCGGGACAAGGTTTGCCCAGAGGTGGTAGCAAAGGAAAGAGATCAAAGCAACGGTGGGTTACTCACCAGTAACTGTCCTTCGAGATGGGCTGCTCAGATTCTTTCAGAAATAGGTGTCTCCATGCCGGAGTGCCAGATTGGTCAGAACTTTTTCCCCTAGCCTGTCAGAAGAGGGCAGGCAGCCACCGCCCCTCACGCCACCCCATGGCTATATATGTGGCCGCCACCCGGCCCCTCCCCAGTTCCTAAGAGTCGCCAACTCCAGATGTGGGGATGGGGGGAGGGCTCTGAATGAATCCGAGCAGCCCATCATGAAGAAGGACGGTTACTGGTAAGTAACCCACTTCTTCGAGCACTGCTCAGATACATTCAAAAATAGGTGACTGCTAGTCATGCTGATGGATGGTGGATGGAGCTGGCTCTTCCACCTTCAGCACAGCATAACTCCAGCACGGGTAATTGTCCAATGAGCAGGCCCTCAAGGGTCTAAGAACTGACCCACGTACCTTTATCCCAGGAAGGGTAGCCTCAGGATGCAGGATGTAACACAGTGGAAAGAGTTGGGCCCAGATTGCCTGAGCACCGAACGGTGTATGTAGGCACAATGGCCTGAGGTCACCTACGCAAAAGGAGTACCAGCAGCTGGTGCCTATGATCAAGGATTGCACCTCTAATCACTTTCTTTGAGAGGTATTTACAGGTGCCATGTGGAGGCCAGAGGATTTAGAATTCCAGGAACGGCACACGCTGGTGAAGTTCTTACGAGGAAGTAACCCGAGACCCTAAATTTGTCGAGCTGGCAGTGGCAATTATCAGCACTGAAGAAGCCAGAAGAGGAGAATTAGACTGTCTTCCCCTCACTTCGTTATTGTAAGGCACATGTAGGTCATGTGCCAGGCTGGGGACTTGAGAGGGCTGCAGCCCCCCCAGGCCCTACAGTAGTGATGCCTCAGCCAGAAAACATTGAGTACATGGGAACTGGCATACACAGTTTTGCAGAGGGGAGGTGGGTGCCAGGAGCGGGAAAGAGAGGCATCTAGAGGAATACTACACTCTAGTTCACAGGAACAGTCGAGACGATGGCAGCAGCCCATATGGCACACTCATAATGAGGGAGTAGGCCAGCATGGGGGAGGCAAATGCCTGGCCAATGCTGTGGCATTATACAAAAGAGACACAAGCAGGATGTTCTATGGGCCTGATAGGAGTGGTCAGGCCCCCATGCGCTACCAGTGGCGGTATCACAGACCCCCTCAGGCGGGGTGTAAGAGTTCATATCCTTGCAAGAGACAAGAAGTTGGCATTACTGCTCCTTACACCCTTTCCTTTCTTTCTCTATCGAGTTTAGCGCCTGAAAGACCGCTGCAGGGTTAGTAAAGCAAGGAGTCAGACACAGTAAGGCTACAGTTTGGTGGTGAGCTCATGAGCATGATAGGCCTGGATGCTAGTACCCACAGCCTACGAGACCTACTTGCTTTGGCCTATATGGCCTCGCACCATCAGGGAGGGCCGACCCATAGTGGGACCGAGCTTTGCTTAACACCGTACAGAGGTACGCATTAGAATTGAGGCTCCCTTTAGGAAGGGCCCCGGGTAAGAGCCAGGAAGTACGGAGGAGAAGGTAGGCTCCTCTCGAAAAGGGGATGGTGCAAGAGTATGCCACCCGATGGGGTACATACGGTCGTCTCTTCTTTAGGAAATTTGCGGCATCTCTGAAATGTCCTCTATGAGTATATAAATGATAGTATTAGATACTACCGGGGAGGCGATCTCTATCAAGAGTCAGCCAGTTCCCGAATTCCAGTCGTTGAGGTGGAATTCAGGGCAGGTGTAGAGCGGGCTTTATCAAGTGTAAAACCCCGTAGCAAATGCGAGCACAGAAGTGCAATATTTGAGGACACCTACCAGGACTAGGAGAGCCTTGGATCGTCATGGAATTGTACTGCGATGCTGCTGGGTGAGAGCCTCCAGTAGCTAAGCTGGGATAACCATAGCAGTATGGTTGTGTCCCAGAGGTTGAGCTACGTGAGAGGCTGCTGGACAAAATGCTGGAAAGCAAAGATTGGCTTGCGAACCATCACAAAGGGAGGGAGTGGTGATTATGAAGGTAGTGAGGATGGAGGGACGAGCTTCCCTGTCCTCAATCCAATGGTGTAGGGAGAAGTCTAGGTAATTTCATTGCTATTAATGTGTTATCTCCTCTCGATCTCTGAGGCCTGAAGATTTCCCGATTGGGATATAGGAGAATGGCCACCTTAAGGATTGAACGAGGAAGGTGGCATGGGTCTCTTCTATGGAGGGCAAGGCCCCAAGTGCAGGGGTTCTGGAATGAGGGCACATCCTGGTAGTGGCGATCAATGGCCCGGGTAGGGGGGTTCATCATCCAATAACGAGGTTACCTTCTATTGTCAATAATTCTTGGAGAAATGATAGTAGCACAGGGTGGAGGCCCTGTTTTCACAACGTCTCTGAAGGCATTCACCTAGGCCGAGAGCCAGCTGGGAGTAGTGAATTCTGGAGGCTTCATATCTGACAAAGTCCTTGAGCGGGTTGGTCAGCAGTTATGGTTAAAGGCCAGGTCCCAGCGTTTATGCCTAGAACTCGGCGGGTGGAAGCGGATTACCTGCTCCATGGGGCAGGGAGGGTCCAGGTGATCCAATCTGGAAGCATATGCACACAGCCCTAATGAGGGTCGATTGAGTGGAGCGAAGAATAAACATCAGCTAGTCTTGACGGGGGGGTGGGGGGGTGTACAAGGCAATCTCATTTATATTGAGGGGAGAGAGTCGGGTTCCGATAAAGGGTTCTCCGGCTGCCAGCCTGGGGAGGCAGACACTAGGGCATCGCCCTTGAGAAGCATGCGAGAAGTTGGCTCCTAATATGAACATGGCCCCATGAGGGGATGCTCCTTTCGGTTTGAGTGGGCTACAACTGGGCAGTACACTCTTCAGTATTGGGAGTGTGTTCCATAAACGCCGCATGTGTCCCACAGGGGGTAATGCGGTTGCAGCCCCAGGAAGCAAAGAGGGGAAGGGGGGGCTTTTCCCTTTGATGGTGAGTTGTACATAGAGGCGTGGAAACCCTTTAGGGTCAAAACCGCTGGCTACCAGCTACCTGGTTGAGTTCAGATAGCAGGTGTCCTCCTTGCCCTTCATGGTGGGTGAGGGGGATTGGGTAGTGAGAAGATCGAGGCCTCCCTAGAACCAAGGCATCAGGTTCAGACAAGAAGAGTATTAATATGAGTTACGACCTAGACCTACCCTAAGGAGAAGAGGCTTCCTCGCCTGTGAGCCGGTCATACTCACCAGAAAGGAGAGCAGGGGGAGGGGGAAGGGCTATCTGTCATTTCTGAGAAGGAGGGCCCCAAATGGTGGGCATTCCGCCGTGGTTTGGAGGAGGTATTTGACAACGATATTGGTGATATGACCAACACCGCTGGTTAACTGGTCGAAAGCCCTCTCCAGAGTTGCCCAGGAGAAGGACCCTTCCAGGGGGAACCCTTGCCGGGTGGGGTTCAAACTGAAGTTGTGGTGGTGAGGAGTAAGTCCTCACCAGTAGCTATTGGGAGGGGGACGGGACACTGGCTTGTTATCAACTTAGGGAGCCAGAGGGTGTGGAAGAGAACCCGGCTGGAGGAGGCCGACATATTTCAATTCCCCTCTAGGGTCACGGGCAGTGCCCAAAACAGCTGAGGTCTCTTCTGGGAAGGGAGTGTCGCCTCCAAAAGGCAGCTCGAGGGCCACCTGCTGTGAGGTCAGGGGCACTCTGGCCTCCTGTAGCCAGGCTGCATGGTGCAGAGTTAGGGCCGAGGCCCTTGTGCAGACAGCCATGTCAACAGCGTCCCAGGCTGAAAGGAGGAGATCCTGGGTGGCTGTTTTGCCTTCGTCCAAGAAGGCATCGTATTCCTCCCTCGCCTCTGGTGGGAGTAAATGTCTAAACTTCTGCATTAACTACCACACGTCTAAGGTGTATCTGCTAGTCAGGGCCTGATTGTTTGTGACCCTGAGCTGAAAGGCTGAGGAGGAATACACTTTGTGGCCCTACAGCTCAAGCTCTCTGGCATCCCTCAATGTCAGGAGGGGATTGTATGGGGTCTGTCCTGGCCCTAAGGCCACCTCCACCAGCGCCTGGGGTGGGACTGGTTGGTGAGTGAGTGAAGGGAACTCTAGTCGTGGAACCCTGTACTTGAGTCCCCCCGAGTCCGAAATCGGGGAGATAGAACCGGGGTTTTGCCAACAGGAAGAGGCCAAGTCCCAGACGCTGGGATGGAGGGGAACTGAAACTGGCTCCACCAACGAAAACACAGGCCCAAACAAGGTGTCAGAGGGTATCTCAGAGAATTGAACCTCTATGCCCATGTGGGCTAAGACACGGTGCAGTAGGTCAAAGTGTGCCAATAAGTCACCCATATAGGTGCACTGCTTGGGGTTCAGTGCTCTCAGAGGTGCCGAGTGAGCTGGTGCTGGTGAGGATTGAGGAACCTCTTGAGGGCACCATTCCTGGGGGTGGTATTCGAAAGGTGACAGCGCCAAGAAATGGCTCCAACACCATTTAGAACCTCCTGAAGCCCCTTCCCCCAGACTGGAAGGGGGGAAACCTCTTGGGACTCTTGAGCCGGCACCAGAGACGGGAGTATAATATGGTGTCATGGGGACGGCTCTATGGTACTGGGGCTCCCAGTCGGCTCAGGTGTTTGGTGGCCTGGTGCCAGTTATGGGGAAGGCGAATGGCGCCGTATACATGATGCCCAAGCCTTCAAGAGGAAGGCCAGCTTTCCTCTTCTAGGCGGTGACAGAGAAGGGGGTGGGGCAACAGGAGGTGCACCCTCGCTGCCTCCACTGCCTCCGGGGTCGACAGGATCGGCACCGAGGCCGACTGGTCCTGGGGAGAACCCCATGGGGAAGACGCGGGGCTAAGTCGGTGCCGCAGTATTGAGGACTGCACCAAACTGGTCCTGCACCGCCTTTCAGCACAGTGCTGGGTGGCAGGCTTTGGTGCTGAACTGGCACACGGTGCCACAGGAGACCCTGAGACCTCAGGGGAAGAGTGCCGGGCCTGCTTGGAGGCCAGGGCACAGTGCCTTTGCTCCCTGTCCTTGATTGTTCTCGGCTTAAAGGACAGGCAGATGGAGCACTCGGTGACCTCATGGCTTTCACCCAGGCACTGGAGGCACTTCTCATGGGAATCATCCCGCGGGAAAGCCTTGCTGCACTCGGTGCAGGGCTTATACCCCAGCATGGTGGACAACAATGGAATGCGGTGTTTTGGCCCAAGAAAAGGAAACCTTCTTCGGAGGGACTATGTCCACAAATAGGTTCTCCCAGTCGGACGAGAGGCTCATACGGTAAATGATGGACAGGCTGCTTATGAAGCAAGGAGCAGCCAGTTCCACATCCAATGCGAAGGCAGAAAAAATGAAACTGGGGAGGGGCCGAGTGGCAGCCACATATATAGCCATGGGGTGGCATGGGGGGCGGTGGCTGCCTGCCCTCTTCTGACAGGCAAGGGCAAAAAGTTCCAACCAATCCAGCACTCCGGCATGAAGACACCTATTTCTGAATGTGTCCGAGCAGCGCTCAAAGAAGAACCAAAGGATTCTGTTAGGCCAGAAGCCAGGTTTCATACCTCCAGGGAAGAAAAAGAGAAAAAAACCCAATCCTGTACTGTAAATAAAAGGTACAGGTGAGGCCTGAAATACCAAAATCCCAAGAATGTAATTAAACTAAAAGTCTATGCTATAGAGTATACAGAGCAAAAGAAAAGCTACTAGCTAAAGGTATTCAAAAATCCCAGATAAGTATTAAACAAACTGCCCCAGTGACAAACTATCTGTACTGAAGGCATGGCATAACACAAAGTGCACACTTGTACTCATCTGATGTGAATATTAATGCTGATGTTAATGCTTGGAATTAATTAGTTGCTAATGCCAAGAACAGTAGAAATGTGTCACCTGCATGATCTTTTGTAAAACCCTCAAACACATTAGATGCTGTAATCATATAAAACCAAGAATGGAAAGTTCCTGAGAAGCAGTCAGTAGTGTCTAAGGGCACCCCTTTCTGAATCAGTTTTGTGGCTGGAGTAAGGGTGACCATTCATAATATTATCGAATATCAGTATTTCAAAACTACAAGAGTTCAGGCAGGACAGGCCATGTCAGGTACCAAGGGAAAGCTTGTCATTTGGTAAATATGATGGTTTTGTTTATGTAACTTCTTAATATTGTAAGTTATGGAAAGTTGTGATATATCTGAATCCAAAAACTTATGAAACAAATGAAGAGTCCAGTAGCACTTTTAAAGACTAACAAATATATTTATTGCATGAGCTTTCATGGGAGAAAATCCCACTTGAGCTGTGTTTCTACATCAGTGGTTCCTAACCAGTGTGCTGGATCACACTGGTGTGCCATGGGAACACCCAAAGTGTGCTGTGAGCATGCCCAAGAGCTGGAGTTAAAGTTCCCTCCCTGCTCAGCCCAGCCACCTGGGCTGTGCAGGGCTGGGAAAGGGCAGGGGTTAAAAGTAAGGGGGAAGACACTGGAACACAGTTCTGCAGTCCCCTATTTTTAGGCAGACAGCATTCTGGCCTCCTAAAAATAGAGGAAGGCACTAGAATGGGGAGCTCCATGGGTTCCCTTAAATAGCAAGCGCAGCCCCAATGCACCGTTCAGGTGGCTCCACCTTAAACTTGGCTTCACCTTAAGCCCAGCCAGTAAAGAGCTGGGAGAGGCTGGGAGTGTGTGAATCTTCCCCTGCACGTGGGAGCAGCTTTTGTCAGCCAGCCTGCAAACAGCCCAGGTAAGGGCTTTGGGGGAGGAGGGCTGCTAGGGGTTGTGTGGGGCAGGTGTGTGTGTGTGTGTAGCAGAGGTGGGTGGGAATCGAAGTGTAGCAGAGGGTGTGTAGCTGGGGTTGTGGGGTGGCTGGGGGTGGGGTGGCTGTGTGTGGGGGGGTGTAGCTGTGGGGGCTGAAGGCCTAGTTCTGGCCCCTGCAGTGATGGGAGTGTCCATCACAGGCAGAAGGGGACTGGGAGAGAGTAGGATGGGACCCATTGGGGTGGGAAGGAGCAGCGGTGGGATGAGGATTTGCACTGGGTGGCAGGGTGCCACTATGGACAAGGGGGAAGTGGCTGCTGTGCCATGCTCCCCTGCCCTACCTTCCCACTCCCCAGGTTCCCCGCATCGCCCTACAGAGCCACTCCCGTTGTCCCTTCCTGTCTTGCCACCATTGTGCTGTTCCCCACATGGCTGCTCTTGTCCTCTTTTGCCATCCCTGCCCTGCTCCGCTCCGCTCTGCTCCACACACTCACTCTGCCATTGCACATGACTCCTGACCTCACCTGTTTTGCCACCCCTGCTTTGCTACCCCTGCCAGATAGCAGTATTTCTGAAACACTGTGCCATGGTTCATGAATATTCATAAGTAATTTATTAATTTGAATATTCACGGATTTTTTAAATGGCGGTGTGCCTCGAAAAATGTGAAGGTATCAAGGTGTGCCACGGCAGAGAAAAGGTTGGGAACCACTGTTCTGTGTGACACCCTAGACAAGATGGTAGGTGCACTTGTGGGGATATGGTGGTGATTTTTATTTATAGCCTTATGGATCCATTCATAATTGCATTGGGCTCACTCATAACTTTATTGAGTTTATTGGTTTATGGTTCTAATTCACTCTTGTACAATTTTCACTGATGTGTAGCTTCACCCCAGTTTTGCCTTGATCTCCATGAGCCTTCATTGGTTGTTTCTTATTTTCTGTCAATCTTCATATAGTCTTGACTGGTTGTAACAATGTTTCTTATTGGTAATGTTGCCTCAGTCAATTTCTATTAAGTTCTAATTAATTACTTCCCATTTGTAATAGTACCCCAATATTTGTATATTATCCCTGCCAATCTTTGTTTCATTCTAATTGGTTCACATTGATGGTCTTATCTTAGCATTTACGGCTTTGTCACATTAGTACTGTCAATCTCCATTTAGTTTTAGTGGATTGCAATAAGTATTTTCTACTAAACCAGATGTGGCTGTTGGGAAGAGCCTTAGACTCAAGCCACTGCTCTTTGGGGTTTGCTTGGCTGCAAGGGAGTAGCTGTTTCCCCTGAGCCACACAGCCCCAGCCTGTATAGCCACCTGAATTTGTCCCTATTTATCTTTAAGCTCTGGTTATACCACTACCTTTTCCCCAATCTCTGTAGCATTCCATACTCCATATTGTAAATGTAGAAACTCCATTTTGTAACCAATGTACCCCATCTTATGTAAGACTGAATAGGCTATAAGGTGTGGATGGAAGGTGGATATGTGTGTGAACTAGCCCCAAGCTGCCAGCTTGTTCTGATCAACTAGGTGTGAACCAGCCTCAAGCTGTCAGCTTGTCCAGCTAAAGTGAGAAGCCCACCTTAACTGCTGAAGAATGTGGATACACCCCTAAAAACAAAGGAATGAAGGATCCACCCCAGAAGCACACACCCAGGAAAAGGAGCTGAGGGTCACAACCACAACTGCCTGGTGACTAATTGTCCCACAGTACCTGGAGTGGTGTGACAAAGCTATAAAGACTGGATGAGATCCCAAAGCAAAAGGGGAAACTGTTCTGCATTCCACCTGGAAGAAAGGAGCCTCAGTATGTGCCCAATGAATCATAGAATCATAGGGTTGGAAGGGACCTCATAGGTCATCTAGTCCAACCCCCTGCCAGAGGCAGGACCACTCCCACTAAACCATCCCAGTCATGGTTTTGTCCAGCCGGGCCTTAAACACCTCCAAAGATGGAGACTCCACCACTTCCCTTGACAGCTCATTCCAAGGCTTCACCACCCTCCTAGTAAAAAAGTTTTTTCTAATATCGAGCCTCGACCTCCCTAACCGCAACTTGAGACCATTGCTCCTCGTTCTGTCCTCTGTTATTACCGAGAACAGTCAAGCTCCATCTTCCTTAGAGCATCCCTTCAAGTAGTTGAAGGTTGCTATCAAATCCCCCCCCCAGTCTTCTCTTCTGCAGACTAAATAAGCCTAATGCTTTCAGTCTTTCCTCATAGGGCTTGTGCTCCAGCCCTTTAATCATTTTGGTTGCCCTCCTCTGAACTCTCTCTAGCATGTCCCTGTCCTTTTTGTAGTGGGGAGCCCAAAACTGAACACAGTATTCTAGATGTGGCCTCACCAGTTCAGAACAGAGGGGAATGATCACACCCCTTGATCTGCTGGTAATTCTTTTGATGCAGCCCAGTATGCCATTGGCCTTTTTGGCAGCAAGAGCATGCTGCTGACTCATATCTAGCTTCCCATCCACCATGACCCCCAGGTCCTTTTCTACACTGCTGCTACTTAGCTGAATGTTTCCCAGCCTGTAGCAGTGCATGGGATTTTTCCATCCCAAGTGCAGGATTTTACACTTGTCCTTATTGAACCTTATTGAAGACCCTGCTCCTCCTCATGTCCAGCTTCCCTGGCCAGGCAGCTGCCATGAACCCCAGCAACAGACACTAACATGGACTCCAGCAGCAGCACCATCAGGACTGGTAATAACACAGACTGCAGAACATTGTATGGCATGCTTGGGCGCGCGTGTGTGTGTGTATGTGTGTGTGTGTGTGGGCATAGGGATAAGTTAGTTATCAACTCTCTCTTTATTTGTAATAAACACAGCATATTGCCTTCTCCCCCTAAAAAGATCTCAGTTACTCATTTGGTATAACACACTAACCCTGCAAAATGGCCCATCAAGGGAACTCAAAGGAAGGATGAATCCAGTGAAAGAACACAGGTACACCAGGACATGCAAAGTCCCAAAGGGGTAGCTGGGATAGTCTAGTTCAGCAGAAAAAACCAAGGAGTCCTGTGAGACTTAAAGACTAACAAATTTAACAGACTGAAGATATGAAGATATACAATAAATAAAATTGTTAGTCTTTAAGTGCCACAGGACTGCTTGTTTGTTTTGCAGGACATGTAAGAATGTGCCTAGGACAGGGACCCTGAGGGTTTTCTAGGCTGGAGCTCTTTCTGGGACAACTCACACACCCAAGGGACATAAAAAGCAGTTGTACTATCCCCATCTTATCTCATTCTTGCTTCCTGCTTCTGGATCAACTCAACTACGATGATGAGGCTGCGAAACAAAAGACTGAGACCCATCGAGGTACTGGATGTGACCAGAAGGACTGTAGAAACTGGCAAACTCCACAATATGCTGAGAATCTCAGATATATGAACTTTATAGTAATTTGTATGTAGCTGACTGCTTTGGCTATTTAACATCTCTCTTTTTATTTGTTTCTTTATAACAATCCTTCAGTTTAACTACTGGATTGGCTGGAAGCATGGGGTTTGGGGTAAGATCTAAACCCATATTGATCTGGTAATGTGGCCGATCCTTTGGGGTCATGGGAACATTTAGGTAACGGGAACAGAGTTTTAAATAACTATTCTCTTTACTGGGCCAAGTGACTGACTGGGAGCCAGAGACTGTAATGCAGTAATGGGGTTGGTGTATATATATATTTTTAAATTGGTTTAGCTTCTGGTTTATGACTAGCTGGGGAATCTAACTGCAGTGTCACCCACCCCTTTGGGAGAGCCTGCTCTCCTTTTGCGGCCTGCCCTCACCTTGATATTTTCAGGTGGGCTACAGTAGGTAAGGAATGGATGGTCACATTGGCATAGGCAGCAGGCTCCACAGAACCAGGTCATGGGTTTTGAATCAGAAATCATTTTAAAGTTTGGCACTGGCCCTGAGAAATATAAAGGTTAATCGCAATGAGTGATCCACAATCATAGGAACTGCAGAAGATGAGGGCTGGAAAGGAGCTCAGGAGGTATCTGGTCCAGGTCTCTGCTTGAAGCAAGAGGAACTCTGACTAAATCACTCCAGTGAGGGTTTTGTCAAGCTCGGTCTGAAAACCTCTAAAGATGGAAATGCCACACCAGTCCCCAGGTGACCATTCCAGTGCTTCACCACCCCGCTAGGGGAAAAGCTTTTCCTAATATCCTAATATTAGACCTCCTCCACTGCAACCTGAAACCATGGCTCCTACTTCTGCCATTTGCCGCCACTAAGAAGAGCCTATCTCCATCCTCCCTGGCCCCCCCTTCTAGTAGTTAAAGGCTGCTGTGATCAAATCCCCTCTCACTCTTCCCTTCTGCAAACTAAATAAGTCAAGTTCCCTCAGCCTTTCCTCACAAGTCCTGTGCTCCAGCCCCTTATCATTTTTGTTGCCCTCTGCTGGACTCTTTCTGATTTCTCCACATCTTTCCTGTAGTGGGGGAACAATGCTTTAGATGTGGCACCACCAATGCTGAATAGAGGGAAATAATCACTTCTAGCAGTGTTCCTACTAATGTATCCAAATATGCCATTACCCTTCTTGTCAACAAGTACACGCTGTTGACACATCTCCAGCTTCTTGCCCACTGTAACCCCCAGGTCCTCTTCTGCAGAACTGCTGCCTAAGCAGTTGATGCCCACCCAGTCTGTAGCAGTACATGGGATTCTTTCATTCTAAGTGCCAAACTCTGCACTTGTCCTTGTTGTGTGTCATCAGATTTCTTTTGGTCCAATCTTCCAATTTGTCTAAATCACTCTGTTTTCTATCCCTCCTCTCCACCCTATCTACCACTCCTCTCAGTTTAGTGTCATTTGCAAACTTGCTGAGAGTCCAATCTATCCCATCCCTAACGGCAAAAAAAAAATGACCCTAAGGGCTGACCCCTGGGGCACTCTGCTTGTTACCAGCTGCCAACTAGACATGAAGCCGCTGATTACTGCCCACTGAGCCCAATAACCTAGGCAGCTTTCTGTCCAGCTTACAGTCCATTCATATAACTCTTACTTCTTCTAGCGCTGCTCACATCATTCAGTTACAGGTGTCTATGTGCCACAGCGCATGGGATCCAAAAAGTCTTTTAGCCCTAGCCTATCAGCTCAGGGTCAGCGGCCAGTGCTCCCCTCCATGCCGCAACCACGGCTATATATCTGACCCTGACCCTGACCCTCCCAGTTCCTTCTTTCCACCCTCAGCAATGGTACTGGAAAAGCCCACCCTTGCTGCTTGGCAAGTGCCTGTCTTTGTCTGCATTAAAACTGAACCTTGCGGGTTTTCCCCCTCATGCCAGGATTCAAGTTCTGTGCAACTTGCTGCAAGGCATTTCTGGTCTATGATCCTCATGAGAAGTGCCTCCTATGCCTAAGTGAGTCACATCTGATGGAAAAATGCTCTATCTGCAAGTCCTTTATAAGGAGGACACGCAGAGACAGGGAGCAAAGGCTAGACAAGCATCACCCACAAACGGGCTTTGCTGCCAGTACCTGGTACAACACACCACGTCAGCACCGGAATCCACCCAGCACTGCTCTCCAGTTCACAAAAAACTGCAATTGGCATCTGACCTGGCACTATGCTAGTGCTGCACCACCTTGCCTCCAGCTACCCCACTTCGTGTGAAGGCATCCTTCGCTGCTGCAAAGGAACTACTCCAGATGCTGGCTCCCACACCGCAGAGACCGACCTGGTCGAAGGGTAAGCCAGCCCTCTCATCCAAGGAATGGATGGCCTCTACAAGTGGATGAGCACCTGCCCCGCCATCACCAACAGGGTCTGCCTCAGCACCAGAGAACAGTACCAACACAACTGGAGCTCGAAATTGGGGAAGGCAACCGTTGATCCCCCAAATCCTCATGCGAGCCCTCAGTACCGTGCTCGCAAGGTTCTAGATGGGCGAGATCTATGCATCTTCTGCCGTGCCCTGACCTGGGAGCTGTGGCCAGGCTGGGAGTGTTTTCAAATCTCCTGCCCTGAGCATGCTCAGATGTGTGCTCAGGGTGGGAGCAGCCTGGACAGAGACCATGAGAGGTCACAGGGTCCAGTCCTCTGCATTCATGCCAGGACCAAGTGTCATCCAGGGGGGTGAAGGCGGCAGCATGTGAGGCCAGGATCAGGGGTAGGGGGAGCAGGGGGCAACATCTGAGGCCAGGATGGGGGTGCGGGAGCAGAGGGGGCAGCTTGTGAGGCCAGGATCAAGGCCAGGGGGTGACAGAGGCAGAGTGTGAAGCCAGGATCAAGGTCATGGAGGTACAGAGGGGTAGAGGGGGCAGTGTGTGAGGTCAGGATCAGGGCCAGTATTTTTATGGAGTGATACTGAGATGTGGTTGCAAATGCCTACTTGGGCTGGGGCCCTCACATGCATGAAGGGGGCCTGGACAATATGGGAAGGGGGCCCAGAGATTAGGAGGGTTCCAAGGCCCATCAAATTATACTTTCAGCACTGTGGTCAGGCATAACTTGCCCTTGGTGTATCAATACTGGTTGTTCTGATCACTTTTCTTTTCCCCAAGTTCCTCAAAATGTATTCCTTGAGGACCTTCTCCATGATTCTTGCAGGGACAGCAGTGAGGCTGACCGGTCTGTGGTTCCCTGCATCCTGCTTCCATTTTTGAAAATGGTAACTATATCTGCCTTTTTCCAGTTGCCCAGGACCTCCCCCAGTTCCCACAAGTTTTCAAAGATAAATAAAGGCCAATGGCTTTGCAATCACATCAGCCAACTCCCTCAGCACTCTCACATGCATTGCAACCAGCTCCATGGACTTCTGCATGTCCAGTCTTTCTAAATAGCCTTGAATCTGTTCTTTCACCACTTAAGGCTGTTCATTTTCTCCCCATTCTGTTCTGCCAGCATCAGGCTATTCAGGAGACTGCTTTTAGCCACCTTTGTAGATGTCACATGCTCACAGCTGGTTTACAAGATATACTGTCTTGACCAGCTAAGCCAGAAGAAAAGTATGCATACAGAAGTAAAAGGAAGAGTCACAGGCTAGTGAAGAAATAAGGTAGAGAAGGAAGAGGACAGGTGGGGAGGGGAAGGTCACAAAGGGGAACGATGGGGAGGTTGACAAAGTCACCCATCCTAGGTTGTAGATAGGATTTAGCCCAAGCAGGTAAGGAGGCTATGTCATCTGGGTCCTTCCCCAGCCCAGTCTGGTTGTGAGATTCCTCAGTAGCATCTGCCACCATTTCCCCATCATCCTTCATTTCCCTAGGTCAGTGGTTCCCAACCTTTTCAGTAACTCAGCACACTTCAGTGAAACAAACAATCTATGACACATCCACTTTTTTCAGCTGAATTGATTGCTCATAATCATCACATTTACTTACATTTACTATGGTCATGGTCTTACTAGAGAGCTTTGTGACATTTGGACAGTTCTCATGGCACACCAGTGAAAACCATTGCCACAGGTTACTGTGACAACTCATGAATGTTCACTCACTTCTCACAGTTGTGAGCTCAATCAAATTAACAACAAACTATCCTTAATCAAAAAAAACAAGGAGTCCTGTGGCACTTTTAAGACTAACAAGTTTATTTCTCTCATGAGCTTTCATGGACACAATCCCACTTTGTCAGACACGAGTCCCAAGGTTGAGGCGTTGTCCTCCAATTGGCCACTGAGAGGGAAGGACTTGTAATTTGGTTGGATATTTTGAGCCTTTAGTTTGGTGGGAGTATGAGTCCCCATCTGATTGGGCCATGCCAGCTTTTCCCAAAGAGGTCCAACGTTGGACTCCCCAGATGAAATGGCCTTAAACAACCATTTTCTTCAGCATGTTGCTTCCTGAACATCAAGACGCCTGGCAGGAAGAATAGGGGAGGGTCTGAGCTGGCCATCAGGGAATCCTTCTCGTAACACTTCAGACAGGCCCCTTGAATCATAGAATCATAGGGTTGGAAGGGACCCCACGAGGTCATCTAGTCCAACCCCCTGCCAAAAAAAGCAGGACCACTCCCATTAGATCATCCCAGTCAGTGTTTTGTCCAGCTGGGACTTGAACACCTCCAGAGATGGAGATTCCACCACCTCCCTAGGCAACTTATTCCAATGCTTCACCACTCGCCTAGTAAGGAAGTTTTTCCTAATATCCAGCCTGGACCGCCCCAGCTGTAACTTGAAGCCATTGCTTCTCGTTCTGCCCTCTGTTACTACCGAGAACAGTCGAGCTCCCTCCTCCTTGGAGCAACCCTTCAAGTAGTTGAAGGTTGCTATCAAATCCCCCCTCAGTCTTCTCTTCTGCAGGCTAAATAAGCCTAGTTCCTTCAGTCTTTCTTCATAGGGCTTGTGCTCCAGCCCTTTGATCATTTTGGTTGCCCTCCTCTGGACTCTCTCTAATTTGTCCATGTCCTTTTTGTAGTGGGGAGCCCAAAACTGGACACAGTATTCCAGATGTGGCCTCACTAGTGCAGAATAGAGGGGAATGATCACATCCCTTGATCTGCTGGTAACACTTCTTCTGATGCAGCCCAGTATGCCATTGGCCTTTTTGGCAGCAAGAGCACACTGCTGACTCATATCCAGCTTCCCATCCACCATGACTCCCAGGTCCTTTTCTCCAGTGCTGCTATTTAGCTGATCACTCCCCAGCCTGTAGCAGTACATGGGGTTTTTTCGTCCCAAGTGCAGGATTTTACACTTATCCTTGTTGAACCTCATGAGATTCCTCTTGGCCCACTGCTCCAGTTTGTCTAGGTCTCCCTGAATCCTGTCTCTGCCCTCTAGGGTGTCTACCGTTCCCCCCAGTTTGGTATCATCTGCAAACTTACTAAGTGTGCAATCTATCCCATCATCCAGATCATTAATGAAAACATTGAACAGAACTGGCCCCAGGACCGACCCCTGGGGCACACCACTTGTTACTGCCTGCCAACTTGACATGGAGCCATTGATTCCTACACGCTGAAACCGTTGTTCTAGCCAGTTTTCTATCCATCTTACAGTCCACGCATCTAACCCATACTTCCTTAATTTGCCAATGAGAATGCTGTGGGAAACCGTATCAAAAGCCTTGCTAAAGTCAAGGTATATCACATCAACGGCTCTTCCCGCATCCACAAATCCAGTCATCTCATCATAGAAGGCGATGAGGTTGGTCAGGCATGATTTACCCTTGGTAAATCCATGCTGACTGTTCCTGATTACTCTACGTTCCTCCAAGTGTTTCAGGATGGATTCTTTGAGAAGTTGCTCCATGATTTTTCCAGGGATTGAGGTGAGGCTGACAGGTCTGTAATTCCCTGGATCCTCCTTTTTGCCTTTCTTGAAGATAGGTACTATATTTGCTTTTTTCCAGTCCTCTGGCACCTCCCCCGTTCACCACGAGTTTTCAAAGATAATGGCCAACGGTACTGCTATCTCATCAGCCAGCTCCCTCAGCACCCTCGGATGCAGTTCATCCGGCCCCATGGACTTGTGTACATCTAGTTTCTTTAAGCAGTCCCTAACCTGACCTTCTGTCAACAAGGGCCTCTCTTCTTCTCCCCAGTCCCCCGTACCTAGTGTAGTGGGCTGGGAGCTGACCTTGCTTGTGAAAACTGAACTAAAAAAAGCATTGAGCACTTCAGCTTTTTCCTCATCCTCTGTCACGAGGATGCCTGCCCCATTCAGTAAGGGACCTACACCATCCCTGATCCTCTTCTTGTTATTGATATACTTGTAGAACCCCTTCCTGTTATCCTTCACATCCCTTGCTAGTCGCAACTCCATTTGTCCTTTGGCCTTTCTGATTTTATCCCTGCAGTCCCGAGCAATGTCTTTATATGCCTCCTTAGTCATCTGTCCTAGCTTCCACTTCCTGTAAGCGTCCTTTTTATGCTTCAGCTCAGTGCAGAGCTCTCTGTTAAGCCACAGTGGGCGCCTTCCACATTTGCTGTGCTTTCTCCTTATCGGAATTGTATCTTCCTGTGCCCTTAGCAGGGTTTCTTTAAAATGCACCCAACTCTCTTGGACACCTTTCCCCTTCAGATCAGCCTCCCAAGGGATCCTGCCCATCAGTTCCCTGAGGGAGACAAAATCTGCTTTTCTGAAGTCCAGGGTCTGTGTTTTGCTTCTTTCCTTCTTTCCTTTAATCATCAACTTGAACTCAATCATTTCATGGTCACTGCTACCCAGGCTGCCATTGACCTCTACTTCCCTGATAAATTCTTCTCTATTTGTGAGCAGCAGATCGAGAGGCGCAAGGCCCCTCGTTGGTTGCTCCAGCATTTGAATCATCTCTTCTATCTTCCTTTTCTTCACCTTTGTTTGCCATGTCGTCTCCTGCTGTGAGTAGTGACTGAACTGATGGCTGAGCAAAGATCTGGTGATGAGTAACACTCGGACTGCTCTTGGGTCAAACCAACGGTCCACCTAGCCCTGTATCCAATCTGCCAACAGTGGCCATGCCAGGTGTTTCAGAGAGAGAGTACAGAACAGTGCAGTTATTGAGTGTTATCCAGTCCCAACTTCTGGCAGTCAGAGGTCTAGAGCAGGGGCATTGATACACAGAAAAAAGATGCAGGGCATAGACCCCTCCAAGCCCACCCCTCTTGGTGGGATGGCAAGGGAGCAGAGAGCAGGAATGGCCAGCGGTGGCACGTCAGGGGAGTGTGGAGACCAGCGTGGCTGGGATCCCCATTGTTTCCCCTCCTCACCTCAGCACCTTGCCTGTCTCCACATTGGGCTCCCCAGCAGCCCAGAGCCCATGCCTGTCTCCTGCCACTCCAGACTGCCCTGTGTCCCAAGGCCTGAGCCCGAGCCCCACTGGTGGCTGGCTCCCCTCACAGTCCATATATGGCTGAACCAGCACCCAAGCCCCCAGCCATACTTACCTTACCTGGGAAGGGGTCAGTCATCCCACAATTCAGCCAGACACCAAATGCTCCCTGGCCAGGCCTAGGCCACAAACCGGCATTTTAAGTTTCCCAACCCTGGATTGCATGCCTGGACTGTGCTGCAGCAGGGCAGGAGATTTAAAAGGGCTCCCCGCAGCCCAGGACCCAGGCAGTGCTGGCCTGCAGCTTGGGGAACTCCCTAATATATTTGGGGCACAGGCCAAGTAGGCTCAAGCCACAGGACTCCTTGTTTGTTTTACTGAACTGGACTAACACAGCTACCCATCTGGAACTTTAAGACTCTGCAGCTGGGGCCTGAATTTCCCCATCTGTAAGTCCAAAACATCTTGTCACACCAGCTTATGGAGGATGAGACAGACCAGAGCTGTTTCATAACCACTTTGAGACAGACATTGCACACTGGCTGGCTTATTCTGGTCATCACCTTACCACCACAAGAAGTCATTTCCCAGGGTGTTTTGCAGTGCACCCTTGACTAGTTTGGCACACAGGGCTTCCTCAAACTACAGTGTCTTCACTGGTACTCTGTGTGCTGCTTAAACATCCAATTTAATGTTTGCATCACTGATCCACAGGCCCCCTGCATTCTTTGGTGCTTTTCCCACTTTTTTTAAAGACCATCACACAACACAAAAGCACTTTCAAGAAGTGCTGTTCTCTAACACAGGCCAGAACAGATGTGTAAATCTTCTGTTTCTGATCTCCTCATTTGACCAGCAATGATGGGGCCTTTGTTCTATGACTCAGCTGTCTCTCTGCGTTACTGATCAGACAGCTACATTTCTGATTATTCAACTTGCTGATCAAGTGGCCTAATAACACACTATGTGGCATCCTTCTCTTTTATTTACTGCCTTATTCAATACAATTTTATTTCACTAACTTGATAGAGAAGAGAATATTTGCAATCAAGCATGCTAACTTCTTCACTTTTTCTCTACTCTAAAATAAGTCAATATTAGCAAGCCCCACTGCTTTCCACAACAGGATGGCCCATGAGTTAAACCTTGGCATGCAAATTTTCCCCAAAGTTGTATCACTCACAGTGGACTTCCCTTCTTACAGAGATAATCATTTCATCATCCCACCTCATTTTTCTGTTACTGCCTCTGGCAATGTAATCTAGGTTCTCAATATTTAATATCCATATTTCGATTCATTCTTTCACAGCCAGGGTGTTAACTCTTTGGGTCTGATTCAATAATTAAGGCAAGCTGAGGATTACTTAGTTTGACTGGGTTAATGAAATCAGTTAATTAGACAGCACCTATGAATCGAGTATAAATATCAACATTACTTGCTGAATTCTGCCATTTGCTAATGGTTCGATAATTTTACAGGGGCGTTGTCTACAGTTTCAGTCTCGGTACAACCTATGTTTGTGTAGCCAATTTTCTAATATTCCAATAGATTTCCAGTTATCTAAATTAGACCGTCTGGCGTACCTCTCTGGCTGGTAGATCCAAATTTTGCTAAGTCAAGTGTCTTCTACTTGTTGTTAGCTCATTGTTAAAAATAATAGTGTTTGCTAAGCAGATCTTATCTTTTCTGCTAATTCTTAAAAAGCTATTTTTCCTTCTCAATATGACTGCATTGAACTATGAGTATTCTTCCTCACAGCCAAGCCAGCAAGCCTTATAAAAATATTTGAAAAGTCTGGCCTAGATGTAAGCATGGAAGGGTGAGATTTTTATCAGCAAATGTCAGTAAACTTCCACTCTATCGAAAACACACTGACAACAAAATATTTCTATACATAATCATCCTGCTTTAGAGACAAGCAAAGTAAGAAAAATGCTGCTTCAGAACAACCATTGGATTTGAGGCTATTTACTTGCACATTGCTCCAAAGGGGCAGCTGTGTTAGTCTAGCTCAGCAAAACAAACAAGGAGTCTGGTGGCACTTTTAAAGACTCACAAATTTATTTATTGCGTGACCTTTCATGGGAGAACAACCCCACTTCGTCAGACACTTTGAAGATGGAAGCTTCTGATGAAGTGGGACTTTCTCCCATGAAAGCTCAAATAAATTTGTTCATCTTTAAAAGTGCCACAGGACTCCTTGTTCATGTTATTTGTACATTATGACATATGATGTTGTCAATTTGTTGAGACTGTAGTACAGTCCCAGCTTAATGCGTACAAAACATGTAATGCTAGTATTCATAGAGTTGGAGAAAGGATGCCATTTTGGAGCTTTAACTTTTTTAATTTCAGCAGCTAGTGTCATTAAATAATTATTCTCTGACCATCCACCCATGACATCACACTGCCAGGAAAATTTAAACTGATAAAAAATGCAAAGACAAATGCTAAAAATCCATAGTTTCATGCAATGGTGAATGTTTCAATTGATCAAAATAAATCTAAAAATACTGCAAATATCCACTGAAATTATTAAATAAGGAGACAAAGAAAGCCTGCCAAATCTATCTGTAAGTCAACAAGGCGTACCATGTCACCCTATGTGGTACCACATTTCATTACAAGCAAAAAGCTACTAACAAAATATATGTAAGAAAACCAAAATTCTGTCTTTAAAGTTACAAGAGGACTGGAACAACAAATACTGTAAAGCATTCGTATAAAATTTGGCTTTTCCACCATGAATCTTAAAAAATAAAATAAAAATCAACAACTATAACACTAAGCACTTTTAAGACAATTAAAACTTTAACATGTTATTTCTATAAGCTCATGACATTCAAATGTTGAAGTCACAATCATAGATCAATTAATATAAGTTTTCCTTGGCTTTTTTCATTCTGTTGCCAATATCTGGGAGCTGGGTCTCTTTTAGATTCAATATGTGCATTCAAAATGAGAACATCCTGGTGACTAGCATGATTGTTAATTACAGACACATGGTATTCAAATCAGAGTCAACTGTTTGTCCCAGAAAAAGAAATTTGGAGTAGTGAGATCACATGTAAGTGTGGAGCACAGACAGATAATGTAGGGGGACGGACAGATAATGAATTACATTTACCTATAAAGTATATGATAGTTAATGTTGTGTATCTGTCCTTCAGTGTCATAAGTAAAATAATTCTGTAACCCTGTGTAATAGACATTATAACCAATTTCCAACAAGACTCCATATTGTCAGTTTGGAACTCCTGCTTAAACATTGTACGCCATTTTGTATACTTGATGAAACCTGGTTTAGGCGAATGCTGAGTTCTTTTAAATGTGTGAACAAGGTATGTGAATGAAGGGTGTGTGTGTGAAGGGACCAGTTTTAACTGCCAGCCTGTCCTGATGAAGCACAAGCACCATCTAACTGGCTGAACAAAGCAGACATCTCTGATTAAAGCAAACGGAAGGAGCCATCCAGAAAGAAAAGAACAAAATACAGTCAAGTCTGCAAGTGACTGGTGACCAATGATCTCACAGGAACCCTGAGGCTACATGACACAGCAAATCCCATAGACTTACATGAGGACCAGCAAGTCGAAAAGATGGGTAAGAACATGAGAACTTTGAGTCTCATTTTGCAACTGTCATCTTGGAGCATCAGATCGCAACCGACAGAGGCCTCGCTCCCTCCTTGTGCCCAGCCTAGCTGGCCACTAGGTTGGCTCAAGCAACACATGAAAGCACTGGTAATTATATCATACCAAGTTGCAGAACTTACGTACGTATGTGTGTGTGTGAGACTGCTTTTTGCTATCCTTACTTATTTACAATAAATGTGGCATATTGCCTTGTCCCCCTGAATAAGATCCTGCTAGTCTTTTCTTTTTATTGGGGGGTGCTCTCCTGGGTGCCCTTTTTCGGTATAACATAAGCCTTCCATAGGTTTGTTTTAAGACACTGAAGTAGTGACTGTGCTTGTTACCTGGTAATAACTCAGCTGTCTCCTCAGCTAGTCATGGCCATATGGTGAGACACTGCAGCGTCAACATCCATCCCACCTACAGATGTTTTGATACCCCTTGACAGAATAGGAAGCCATGCGTGCATCCGTGGCTGCGTGCTCTTCTCTGATGCACCAGTGTTTGCAGAAGCTCCAAACGTTCCTTAACCAGGTGGTGTCTTCCATGTCACCTGTGGAAAGGACAGCTGCCAATTCATCAAACATCGAAATGCTGGCGTCCGGTGCAGGCAAGGATGTCCTGCAAGACACATAGGGAACCTGAGATGGTGCATGATTTACTGAAATAACAGGAGTCATTTGTTGGAGATGGTACCATAGATTTTAAGTTTCTAGTTCCAAAAGGGTAGCCGTGTTAGTCTAGTTGAGCAAAAAACAAACAAGAAGTCCTGTGGCACTTAAAGACTAACAAATTTATTTATCACATGAGCTTTCATGGGAGAAAATCCCACTTCATCAGGCACTTGAAGATGGCAGAACTTACATACAATACATAAACAAATAAAATTGTTAGTCCTTAAAAGTACTACTAGGCTTCTTGTTAAGTTTCTCGTAGTCCTAGAAGGGATGTCTTGCTTGTTCTCCATCTTCAAAGAATCTGACAAAGAGGGATTTTTCTCCTATGGATGCTCATGCAAAAAATAAATTTGTTAGCCTTTAAAAGTGTTACAGGACTCCTTGTTTGTCTTACTGAATGGCACACCATGATGTCTTTCCTCATAAGATTTAGAGATGCACTATGGACAATGCCACTTAAGAAACTGTTCATTCTTACAGATAGCTTAATTTTGCTTAACTGACTAACTTCCAGTGTGCCAGTAATAGTGGTTAACACATAGTTCCCATGAACAGAGCAAATAATTTCCCAGTCAGTTTTCTCCTCCTCATTGTTTTCATTCATTGGCTCATTGATTTTCATTTGTGTCTGACTGAAAACTGTAGCAATGTTAGGCATGCCATAAATAGTATAGTTTTCTTCTATAGCTAGCTAAACCTTTGACTCCTGACATAACAGGCTGTGAAACCTTAACTGCTTGTTCGCATTCACAGTAACTAAAAGGTATTTTTCTGTGTTCCACATCAGCCCTTGGTACTGGGATCCAAACCAACCTGAAGCATAGCCAACAATCCCTGTGCAATTTTCTACTCCTGAAAACATATAATTTTTGGTACCATTTCCAGCCTGCTCTCAGATCTTGAGTTTGTATCTGTCCACATTCCAAACGGGTAGCACTTTTAAAGACTAACAAGTTTATTTCTCGTATGACCTTTCATGGGCATAATCCAACTTCACAAGATGCTTGAAGATGGAAGTGGGATTTTCTCCCACCAAAGTTCATGTGATAAATAAATGTATTAGTCTTTAGACGTGCCAGAGGACTCCTTGTGTATATCACTGGAAAATATTTATATTAATGGGGGAATGGCCCCACTACTGTGGGGAACTTTCCTGGTTCATACATGACCCTGATGGAGTTGGATAGCAAAAGGACCAAATTCTCTTTCCTCAGAGGCCAGCCCGACCTTGAGGGCACCCCACCCACTCCCCTGCGTAGTGCAGTCTGACAAGGCTGGGCCCAGGATTCCTAGGGGCCTTGACTCCCAAGCTTGTCACTTCGGGCAGGGTTAGGGGGTCTCCATTCCAGGACACCGTCTTTACACTGGGCTCTTCCCTGACCCATTGATAACTGCACACAATTCAAAGCAAATACAGTCACAGGTTAAAGTATAATTTGGGGGGCCCCCAAACCCTCCTAAATTGGTGGGGCCCTCCTCACCCCAGTTCAGGCCCCACCTCACGGTGGTGTGGGCCCCCTTCACCCACCTCAGCTACTCAGGTTAAAGTATAATTTGGGGGCCCTGGAACCCTCTTAAATTTCCAGGCCCCCCTTACACAGGTCTGGGCCCACCCTCACACAGGTCCTGGCCCACAAATAGCTGCTCCCCACCACAGCTACTGCCCCCCCAATGTTCACTCTAAGACCCTAATGCAGCTGAGCAACTTATGTTCCTTGCTGCGCGCCCTCCCACCCCCATACCGCCCCCTCCACATGGATTCAATCCTGCCCCCCGGCCAGCCCAATCCTGCCTCCACCACTCTCCTGGTCACAGGCCCAGTCCCCCAGCCAGCCCAACCCCCTCTGCCCTCCAACCCTCCACCCCCTTTCAGGGGCAGCTGCCCCTGCCTATCCCCAATCCTGCCCCCCCCCACAACTCCCTTACCCAGCCACTGGAGTACCGCGACCTGACCCCAGCTGGAGGAGCTCTCACTGAGCATGTGCAGAGACTCTGAGTATGCTCAGTGAGAGCTTACTCCACGTGGGAGTTTTAAAAACTCCCAGCTCGGAGCTGCTCTCAGCCAGGACTGCAGCTGCGGGCCATGCGCAGCCGGCAGCGTTCCCTGCGCTGTGCAGCCGCGCAGCCTAAAGGGAACATTGCACCCCACCCGAGGTAAGCATTTGCGACCACTTCTGAGTACCACATGCATCAGTTATCACTCCGCTCCACTCCCCCCCCAGATACACACCCACCCACGTACACATCCCCAGCTACACATTCACTCCCACCCACCCAGGTACACACCCCCAGCTGTACCCACTCTTTCCCACCACTAGCTACACACCCCCAGCTACACACACACACACACACACACACACACACACACCCTGGTACACACCCCCCAGCTACACTAACACACACTCAGCTAGACACACACACCCTGCCCCACACAACCTCCAGCAGCATTCCATGTCCCCCAGCAGCTCTATGCCCCCCCATCCCAGAGGCTAGGGCCCCCTTCCTCCAGCCCCCACCGCCGGGCTCCCCCAAGCCCAGCTGAGGCCTTACCTCAGCTGTTTGCGTACTGACTGAACAGCTGCTCTGACTTGCAGGGGGGAGATTCAGGAACTCCCAGCCTGTCACAGCTCTCTGCTGACTTGGCTTAAGGAGGAATAGGACTTAAGGTGCAATGTGTGGGAACTCTGCTTTCCCACTCCTGTAGCTATTTTTAGGAGCCCCAGAAATTTAGGTCCGTATCCCTTCCTCTATTTTTAGAGGGCCTAGAACACTGCCCACCCAAAAATACAGAGCCCTCGGGAACTTTGTTCTGATGTGTTCCCCTTTACTTTAACTCCTGAATACATTTGATTAAACAGCCACCAATTAAAGAAACTAAAAAGAGGAGAAAGGCAAACACTCAGTGCTGCCCAGGGACCCCACCCAGCATCTCTGGGGTGTGAGGGATGGTTCCAGCCTGTGTCTCTCATGTCCCAGGCCTGCCCAGCTCTGGCAGTTGCTATAAGGGGGCCCGCGGGCTGGACACTGGCACTGGCAGTTGTGCTTGGTCACTGATGTGGTTTTGTCAGTGTTTTTGTTAATACAAAACAAATGGGGATGGTGTTAAGCATCGTAGCAACGTTACCTGCTCTTGATCCTGGCAGACCCGAGGTATGTACAAGAACCTCTGACTCAAGAAGTGAGAAAAGTATGTGTGGGTTTTGTTGATGAATTGCATAATCTATTGCTTGGCCACAGTTTGGTTCAGAACAAAAGATATTCAGGAAACCAACTAACCAGCACCACTGGGATTTTTTGCTCTAATCCAGAAATAATCTCTTACAGGAAAAAAAATTCAGTACGACACTGGGATCTGGGAAGCCATCTCATGTGGTATTGTTACATTCATCTTGCACAGAAGGTGAACGCCCCAGGTTACTACCCTAAAGCTATTTTTTTTATACTGTAAGCGATTCCTGTGCTCAACCCACCTGGAGGACGCCTCCTGCTGGGTGGGTTGGGGAATTACAGCTCAAGCTGTCGGGTAGTGCACCCCTTCTTGGGTTCTGGCCTTCCAGCCGTCAACATCCCAGGGCCAGGGCCCTGGCACCTGTGCAACTCCCAGCAGGCTGGGTGAGTGGGGAGGGGTAAGCATTCGCTTGGTCCCTTCCAGAAAGAGAAGAGGGGAAAACAGTATGTCTCAGCCCCTCAGAGAGGCAAAGCAACAATCTATAGCCCTGGGTTGGGGCAGTTCAGTAATAGTACTGAGCCCTTTAAGCAGGGCACACAATCAACAAGTCTTCAGGTAAGAGGTGGTAAACAAGTCTAGTGGTGAGATGGGTCTTAGGTGCTGGGATTTACCTCCCGCAGGTAGTGCCATCTAGGGGAAAGGGTGAGGAAGAGGGGTACACAGGCCCACCCTACTCCACTGTGTCCCAGCCCAGGGCCCTGCCAGTAACCAGGTATTTGACCACGGAGTCAGCGGGGATCCAGCCACAACACACTGACCCCAGTGCAGGGCCTGCCTCCCCTGTGCTACTGCCTTGCCCGTCTCCCAGTAGTACCTGTTCAGCCCCTTCAACAATGTCCTCTGGGTAGTCGCTTAGGAGCATGGGTAGTCACTTAGGAGCAAGGAGCAGCAGACCTCCATTTCATCTGGCGGGGGTAGATCGGGAAGTTCTGGTGTGACCTCCATCTCCTCCTCCACTTTGTCCGGTGAGAGGGGCAGCTCTTCCGGGTCTTGTCCCGCAGGGCAGTTTGCTTCCTGCATAGTAAGCGGCAGTTCCTCCAAATCACAGGAAGACAGTGGCGGGGCTGGGTCATGGCAGTCTGGGCCTTCTGGGGAAAAGTTGGGGTTCCCAGACTCCGGCTGTCCTCCCAGCCCGCCATCCTCAAGTGAAGTTGGCCCCTTCTCAGGGGCACCTGCCATGGGAGGCCCAAGCCAGCCATCCTGGTACCAGCAGGTAGGCAAATGTTCCCTCTGCTGGAGGAATGGCCAGGGCTGAGGAACCGGCAAGAGCCATCCTTCCTCTTCAGCAGCCAGGGCTGGACTGCCCTCCCTGGCCTTGCTGTTATATGTCCTGCCCCGCCTTGTGAGCTCCACTTTGATGGACAGGTGTCCAGTGGCCATGTTGCCTCACCTGGGAGCAGCCATGTTTCCCCTTTACATATACCCTAACTCTTTACAAGTGCTGGGTCCATCAGCTTTTACCATGTGCTCTTATCCTTTGTTTCACCCATGTTCCCCTTCTCTTTACTTATGGAAAAGCTGCATTCAAGGGACCAAAGGATGAGAGGATACCTCCAAGGCCCATACTCAGGTAGACCAAAGCAACATCTTTTCCTCTTCTTTTGGGGTATGCCATCAGGGTAGCCCTGGTCATTGGGGTTGTCATAGTGATAAATGGGAGAGTCGTTTAGGTGCTAGGAAAACCTCTCTCTCTCTCTCTCTCTCTCTCTCTCTCTCTCTCGGTTCTCTTCAATAAAGACTTCTGATACAGCTGTGAATATGTTGTCCTCCTTATTGGATTATAATTCCCCTTAAAACACTACATCTGGTGACAGAGGATGGGATATGTGATGGAGTAGCTATCCTTAACAATCCTGGCAGCTTTGGAAAACCAGAATACAATGTAAGAAGCAAAACTTTATTTTACTGCGTGCATGGGGGTTGGGTGGTAGCTGTGAAAGCTGATTTGTTTGCCTAAGGGCTAGCTGGCTATTCTGAAAGCTGATCTGCCTGTTGTTAAGTACAAGGAAGAGATAAGGCTGGCTGACTATTCTGAAAGCTGATCTACCTGCTGTTAAGGGAAGAGACAAACAATAACCACAAGAGGGCATCATGGCTTTACTTACTACCCCCTTTGAAGCATATGATTGTTCGGCTGATTCGTGGCAGACATATACAGCCCGATTTCAAAATTTTGTAATAGCAAACGACATAACTGATGAGAAGAAGGTACCAGTTTTTCTAACAGTCATTGGAGTTAAGACTTATAATTTGCTATGTGATTTCCTTTATCTGGAGAAGCCAGAGAAGAAACCTTACGGGGACCTAGTGGAAGTTCTGGGAGCACATTTTTCCCCAAAGCCACTAGTAATCGCAGAGAGGTATAGGTTCTACCAAAGGAACCAAGAGGAAGGTGAATCAGTTGTACAATTTGTAGCAGCTCTGCAGAAGCTGGCAGCACATTGTGACTTCAAGAACATGTTAGAGGAAATGCTGCGTGACAGGCTGGTGTGTGGCCTGCACAGTGAATCGACACAAAAACGCCTATTGACTGAAGGCCAACTCACCTTGCAGAAGGCTGTGGAAATTGCAGTCTTCATGGAACGCGTCACCCAAGACATGCAACAGATCGGGGTCAGTGTCCGTAAAGTATCCCTACAATCTGCCCCCAGGGCACGGAGGAGACAAGAATGTTACCGGTGTGAGAAGCAGGACCACCTCGCATCAGAGTCCCAGTTTAAAGAACTACTGTGTCGACAATGTGGTAAGAGAGGGCACACTGAACGTGCCTGCAAACAAAGGAAGGGTGAGCCGAACAGAAGTGGCAGACCTGACAAAAATGGGCCGTTGGGTTGGCGGACTAAGAGGGAAATTCTGCATGCAGTAGAGCAGAATACTGGTGATCATAGTGATACCCAATTGGAAGATGAAGATTCCCTCCATGTTTTGTCTATAACAGCTGGCCCACGTAAATTCTGGGTAACACCTGTGTTGGAAAGCAAACCTACACGCATGGAACTGGACACTGGCGCAGCAGTTTCATTAGTTTCTAACCTTGTGTATGAGAAGGACTTTAGACATCTGCCACTTAAGCCGACAGTAGTCGTTTTGAAGACATATACTGGAGAGACTGTTCCCCTGTTGGGTACTATTGATGTGAAAGTAGAACTCAATGGACAGACCACAAAGCTACCACTGTTTGTGGTAAAGGGGAATTACCCAGCCCTAATGGGAAGATCTTGGATCAGGAAAATCCAACTCGATTGGTCACAAGTGCATCAATTGACTAAAGAAGAAATGAATCTAGCAGCAATACTAACGAAACATGCTGCTGTTTTTGGTGAAGACTTAGGCAGTATGAAGGGAATCACTGTGAACTTAAATATAAAGCCTGATTGCCGACCAAAATGTTTGAAGGCCAGGATGGTGCCATTTGCCATCAGACCCAAGGTGGAAGAAAACTTGGAGCGGTTAGTCAAAGAGGGAGTCTTGGTGCCAGTTACTCACAGTCAGTGGGCGACACCCATTGTCCCAATAGTGAAGAAGGATGGCTCCATTCGGATTTGTGGAGATTTCAAGGTCACTGTCAACCCAGTGTTATGTGCAGAACAATATCCTCTTCCCCCCATTGAGGACATCTTTGCAGGTCTGGCTGGAGGACAAAAATTTAGCAAGATTGATTTGAGTCAAGTGTACTTACAGGTGCATGTTGAAGAAGAATCTCAAGAATTGTTGACAATCGTAACACATAACGGGTTGTACAGATACTGTCGTTTACCTTTTGGCATTACTTCAGCCCCAGCTTTGTTCCAAAGGGCAATGGATCAGATTTTGAGTGGTTTATCAGGAGTACAGTGCTATCTGGATGACATCCTGGTCACGGGCAAAAATGAGGAGGAACACCTTACAAACTTGGAAGCTACTCTGCAAAGACTGGAAGAGTATGGTCTGCGTGTTCACCGAGACAAATGTAAGTTTTTCCAGCCCTCAGTTGAATATTTAGGACATATAATTGATGCTGATGGTCTCCATAAGTCTCCAGCCAAAGTTAAGGCTATTGTGGATGCTCTGCTACCTCAGAACGTAAGCCAACTTCGCTCTTTTTTAGGCTTACTAAACTATTATGGCAAGTTTATTCCACAATTAGCGACACTCCTGAAACCCCTACATGAGCTTCTGGGGCCGAAAAAGGCCTGGAACTGGACCGAAGCCTGTGATATTGCGTTTAATGAAGCTAAACGCTCACTGGTAAACTCTAAGGTTCTGACACATTTTGACCCATCCTTGCCCCTTCAGTTGGCTTGTGATGCCTCCCCTTATGGAGTTGGGGCTGTATTGTCACATATTATGCCTTCTGGTGAAGAGAGGCCTATTGCTTTTGCTTCACGCTCCTTGTCCAAGGCCGAAACTAACTATGCCCAAATCGAACGCGAAGCACTGGGCATTGTTTTTGGCGTTTGGAAATTTCACCAGTACCTGTGGGGAAAGAAGTTCACACTTCTCACTGACCATCGAACCCTGACATCAATTTTGGGGCCACACACAGGCATCCCACATTTGGCTGCTAGTCAGATGCAACGATGGGCATTGATACTTTCTGGATACACATATGAAATCAAGTACAGGCAATCCTCTTTGCATTACAATGCTGATGGCCTTTCAAGGCTACCCTTACCGGCACACCCTCAGGATCAGGGCCGGGAAGGAATCTTTTACTTTGAACAGGTGGAAAACACACCCGTCACTGCTACTCAAGTGAAGAAAGCAACACGGGTTGACCCAGTACTCTCACGAGTTATGGATTTTGTGATGCATGGAACATTCTTACCTGACTCTCAGGTCTCTCCTGACCTCCGCCCCTATGTGTCTAGGAGGACAGAGTTATCGACCCAATCCGGGTGTTTGTTGTGGGGTATGCGTGTCATTATCCCACCTTCATTAAGACCACGTTGGTTGGAACAGCTCCATTCAAGTCACTACAGCATAGTGCGCATGAAAGAAATTGCACGGAGCTATTTCTGGTGGCAGGGCTTAGACAGGGCCATTGAATAAACGGCTAGAGCTTGTACCTCGTGCCAGAGCGTCCAGAACGCACCGCAGTTGGCACCTCTTCACCCATGGGATTGGCCCGAAAGGCCATGGCAACGTATCCATGTTGATTTTACTGGCCCGTTTGAAGGATGTATGTTTCTGATTGCTGTGGATGCCCATTCCAAATGGCCAGAAGTCTCTGTAATGTGGTCCACTACTACAGAAGCCACTATTCAGACCCTGTGTGGCTTTTTTAGTCGTTACGGTCTTCCAGAACAGCTGGTGAGTGACAATGGACCACAATTCATTTCTCAGGATTTTGAAACTTTTATGAAGGCCAATGGAATACATCACATCAGGTCAGCACTGTATCATCCTTCCACCAATGGACTTGCTGAAAGGTTTGTACAGACTATGAAGCAAGCTCTAAAATCCGCAAAGGGACGTTCACCTCTTCATAAGCGTCTGGACAACTTCTTGTTGTCCTACAGAAACACGCCACAGGCTACAACTAAGGCATCTCCAGTTTTTCTTATGATGGGACGGCAGTTGCGCTCTTGCTTTGATTTGTTGAAACCACGAGACACACGGCAAGTGGTTCAACGCCAACAGCAAGACCAGGTCAGCAGACGTTCACCAAGAACAAAGGGCCGGACCTTCAGTATTGGACAGCCAGTTCTTGCTCGAAACTACGCTTCAGGAGCTAAATGGGTCCCAGCAACGGTCATTGCCCAGACAGGACCTGTTTCCTACTCTGTCCAGACAGCGAGTGGCCTAGTTTGGCGACGGCATGTAGATCAGCTGCTTCTCCGTCATATCCATCCAGAAGATGCATCTCCAGCAGACATATCTGACTTCACCCTTACTGATGATACAACATCAGAGCATGAAACAACTGTTTCTGTCTCTCCTGCTCCAGCCACCCCTTCAACCTCCCTGA
>ML682085.1:1353258-1371571 GCA_007922195.1 Podocnemis expansa
TGTTTTGGACTATCTAGGGTCATTGGGGTTGTCATAGTGATAAATGGGAGAGTTGTTTAGGTGCTAGGAAAACCTGTCTGTCTTCTCTCTCTCTCGGTTCTCTTCAATAAAGACTTCTGATACAGCTGTGAATATGTTGTCCTCCTTATTGGATTATAATTCCCCTTAAAACACTACATGGAACAGCTGCATTCAAGGGACCAAAGGGTGAGAGGATACCTCCAAGGCCCATACTCAGGTAGAACAAAGCAACATCTTGTCCTCTTCTTTTGGGGTATGCCATCAGGGTAGCCCTGTGAAAACAAATTGGCCTGTTGCTATGCTAAAACCAGAAGAAGAAGGGGAAGTCGCCACCTAGTTGGGCACATTGCCAGTTTGCTGGTCTTTCTGGCACACTGGGAGGACAATAGTAACAGACTATCACTAAGAAATTCAGTCCATTTTCAATGTCCCCTGATGAATTGGTTGGGGGGTAGTTAACATATCATACCCAGAAACAGAACAAATAATTTCTTTACCTTTTTATTATTTGTTGCAATTAATGGATGCAGTTTTGCCCGTGTTTGGTTCAACAGTGAGGCAATGCCAGGCACATGATACACGGCACACTGTTAGTTTTAGGAGATAGCCCTCAGTGCCATGAGTTAGGGGTTTAGAGTTGGTTTCCAGTGGATTATAGATGATTTGGTTTTAATCTTGGTTTTTGAAGAGTTAAACTAGATGATCCCTGCCTGACTGTTAATCTGGTGCCTCTATGATTCCACTGCCCCAATGCTCAAAATAGCTCATGCGGGGGCTAAATATATTTTTCATATTACCCGGTTCCAAACAGATAGTCCAGCTGGAAACAATCCAGATGTCTAATCTCAGCTTCCATCTGCCTTGGGAGGCGCCTATGCTGAAAGACCCCACAAGAGTCTTTTCCCCATGCCTCGGGGTGTGAGGCCGGCTGGGAAGATGCTGGTTGAATAATTACCAACAACATACACAGTAATGACATGTTGGCTTGGACACAATGATCAGCTTTAGCCATATGTCAATGAGAGCGATTGAAAAGCACAGATACACACATGAACCCACTGTGCTTAATAACAGCTAAATTAAGGAACAGGGGCCTGGCTAGTGGTCTTTCTAACATCTCTGGAGAGGTTCAATTGTCTGTATGTGGTAGATTGAGACATAGTCAGCCAGTCCTTTATTTGCAACACTTCATCGTGTCTTTCTCCACTTCCTGGGGCTTGCTTCACTGTGCAATGAGATCTTCTGGCATCTCCAATGCACAGGACATAACTTCAGTTGGGTAGCACGACATTGCTGGGTTTTTATCCCATTTTCAATGCGCCAAACTGACGCACTGATGAACTCAGTATCCACACTGCAATAGCGACTTACTCATTTAAAAGCATGAGCTGTGCTTTGACACAGCAAGCAGCTGAAGCCTGACCTGGTTTCCCCATTCGTTTTATTATTAAAATACATTTTTGCTTTGGGCTTTGATTCCATTCCCCCCCCCCACCCCACACACACACACACAGCAATTCTTTAGCATGAACACACCTGGTTTAGCTGCTTTTTTGCAGCTTCTGCCACAAGTCATTCATTTTTACTGTCTTAGTAGATTGCATAATGTGTTTTCCATAATAAACATGGTGCTTTGCTGATGCTTACAAAACGTCCCAAGCTGGTGTCTTGCCCTCCCCACTGAGCAGTCAGCTTTAGCAAAGGCGTTCACAACAGAATCTTGACCCAAGCCTTTTAATTTGGTTGGACTTGGAAGATGAAGGTAGAAAAAAAAACTGTTGACATTAGCTTTATCATTTTGCAACCTAACCAGCCATTCTCCATGTGATAATAGTTTAAAACATTTTGGCTAGAACATATTTAAAGCTATATTGTCATATGCAGTCAAGGTGCAAACAAGCATATAAAAAGCTAAGAACCAGTTATGAGGGGCTCAGTATCACCTTAATATTTACACAGAGCGGGCTTTTCCCAGGGGCATAGACACAGGTGGGCCAGGGCCCACCTACTTGGAGATGAGGCCAATCTACCACTTCACGCAACAGCAGCCCAAACCTCGCCACCGTGGTGAAGTTCACACTGCTGCTGAGTTCTGCGGTGGGTGGGTATCACTGCATCACCTCTCTCCCACCATCCTCCTCCCACATTTTCACTTGGTACCTAGCAGCTGGAGTGTCTCAGGCAGCGTCTGGCTGCATGACCAGACGCTGCCTTTGGCCAGGCCCACCCTGCAGATTTATGGGCCTAGTCAGAAAATGGGGGCTGGCTACACCCCTGGCTTTTCCCCTTACAGTTTGTTTTTCTTTGAACAAAAAGGCCTCAATGAGTTTAAAAACTCAAACTTTAATTTTCAATTGACTTATTTACTGACAGGTAGAGATCTGTCCCCAGAGTTAGCCATGAGGCTTTCTTGAACTCTGCACAGAGTGGCTGGTGTGTGGCCAAATGTGAAGCAAACCCAATACATTGCAGCAGCTTCCCACGTTTGTCTCCCAAGCGCATGCAAATTAGCTCCCCACCTCCACTGCCAAGGGTTTATTGTGTGTAGCTTCTGCAGCCGTCCCATATATACGCTAATACCAATCCACCCACCCTGAACTGCCCCACATCTCTCTTTAGACAGGGCCCTGCTTTGGTCTCTGCTGACACCCACCAGCACATGAAGAATAGCTGGGGGGGGGGGGGGGTTTGAGGTCCTGACTTGCCTATTCTTCGCCCTGGGATCACGACTCACTACTACAGTACCTACTGGTGACCATGCATGGCACAGTGGCTTATGTCTCACCAGACACACCTCTCCAACAGCTTCCTGGCACTCCCTCAATCCATCCCTTCCAGGGTGATAGAAAGGCCAACATCTAGTGCCTGGTATCAGGCCTCCACCTCCAGCCTGGGCTAGTCACTAGTTTTATCCCCTGATGTTGAAGGTTCAATGTCCTGTCCCTAGGCACAGCCCAGGGACCCCAGAATTAGGGCTGACCAGCACAAGCCCCATGGCTGTGTCCCCAGGGTGCAGCCACATGCCTCCACCCAAAGCCAGCCCTTGCTCCTGGGGGTCAGCACCAACCACTGGCCCTAGCTCCCCACTGAACCCATCAGCCCAGCTCAGGGCTCTGGCAGGACTATGCTGATGCCCTCACGCGGCTGCAGCATGATAGGGAGCTGATGATCTCAAGCAGGGGCTGATCTCAACCTAGTCCAACAAGGCCTCGATCTCTGTCAAGGGGGTCCAGCTGGCTCCAGGGTCAGGGAATGGAACATGGGGGCCTTTCCCCTCCAGAATTGCCAGCTCCAGCCCACAACAGGGCAGGGGTCTGTCTCTTCCTTGAGTCCACCCACCTCCCCACACCCAGGCACCAAAAGACGCAGACCCCGCGGCTTTTACAAATGGTGCAGTTTTATTATTGCTCCAAAATAAAAGCGAATGGAAAAAACGGACAGCAACCGAGAGTGGGCTAGAAGGGGACAGGGGAGGACAAGTGGCCTGACCTCCCCTCCAGCAGGTCCTCCCCAAGGTTGAGCAACCAGTGGCCTGGGGCTGTTAGGGGTGGGGTGATACCCCCTCCCCTGGAGTGAAGGGCATTTAAAGGGACATAGCAGAGGAATATGTATCCCCCTACATTTCACTCATTAAAGACAATGTCACTCTCCCACTCTTTTAGCTCAGAGATGTCCCTTTAAGGACAAAAATGAAGGGGGATACACAGGGCTGGATGCACCTCTTTAAGATTAACACAGGTAGGAGGACCCTTATTTAAGCAGCACCCCTGTATGGATAAGTATCCTTCTGGGGTCTTTTTATCCTTAAAGGGATGAATGTAGAAGTATCATCCCTTCCTCTCCTGTATTTTACCCCTAAAGAGATGCTGTTAAACTAACTAGCCTCCAGGTTTTTTAATCCTTAAAGGGGAGGGCTCAGCTGTAAACCTGACTGTTAACCTTAAAGGGATGTTTAAGGAAGTGCCCACCTGACTCTTTCTTTTGACTCCTTAAAAGGGAGGACTCTGGGGGGTCCTTTGTGGGCCCCTATTTGGCTTTTAACAGCCACAATGACCAAATCTGTTTATCCTTAAAGGCACACTGGGAAAGTAGATGCCTCCCTGCCCATTTTATCCTTAAAAGGATGAATCCAGGAACAATTTTATTCCTATACCAAGGGCTAAAGAATTATTTTTACCCTTAAAGGTCTCTGGCTAAGGATTAAAAATCCAGCTCTTTGATCCTTAAAGGCACACTGTTACCCTTCCACCTCCATATCATCTTACACCACAGGGGATGAGATGTCATGATCTTGTCCTTAAAAGGATATAGTCAAAGGGCAAGACTTTAAGGTCCTCCTGTTCTTCATCATTACAGGCATGCTTTCCCACTGGCAGAAATATCTAGCCTCCTGCATTTTATATCCTTGAAGGGATATAATTAGACATAAACAAGATCCTATCTTTTATACCCTTAAAGGGATACCAGATAAACCACTGAAAGATCATTACCATTTTTAAGGGCATCCTTAACTGAGAAGCAAGGGCTAACTATCTTCCTGCTTGTTCCTTAAAGGGAAGGAGAGGGTCACAAGGCAGGGGCTGAAGGGAAGTCTACTGTACTCCAGAGCACTGCAATTGCTGTGTTATTGTAGGATCTCCTTAAACCCTAGGGGTGCTGCACCCATTGGTTGTTACATTGTCCTGGGAGCCAAAGCAGTTTGGGCACTGTTCTGTTATTGCAGGCTTGGCATACATTATTGTAGGTTCTCCCACCAAACCTGTTTGTTACTGTAGGGTCACCTGAGAGCCCCAGGCTCTGTGCACTGGACTGTTATTGCAGGATCTGTTGTGTGCGTTAGTTTATTACTGACAGGTGTCCCACAACATCCAGTTTGTTTTAAGAAGAACCACCCCAACGCCCAAGAAAGAGGGGGTGGGAGGAGGGATGGCAGGGCAGGCTGCCCTCCTGCACCAGCCACAGTCAAATAAATAAATAGATAAACAAATAAATAAAGAACTAGGGGCAGGGATCATAAATTAAACTAATTAACCAAGCAGAAAAGTGTGAGCGTTGGCACATGGACCTGGATATTTACAAAGCGGGGTGGTAGAGGTGGGGCGGAGGGGAGCAAGGCATTCTGAGATGGCTTGAGTGGAGAGATAGGAAGTGGCCGCTCCTCTGCACGGTGCCCTCCTTCCCCTCCCCCCAAATCATCTGTTCACTTCTGCAGAAGTCCCCCTCAGCTCCAGATGGGAGGGACGGACAAATGGCACCTTCAGATGGAAACTTCGTATTCTCTGGTGTCCTGATGGCAGGGAGTTGGGGAGGCAGGGCAAAGAGAGAGGAAAACACACCATCATTTTGGGACTTCACCCCACCCCCATTGCCACATCCATCCATGCTCAGCCCCACCCCACCCCCAGCAAACAGCTATTCTCCAAACAGCCCTCCAGCCCCACACTTGCCCTCCAGCCTTTCCTAGGCAGCAGAGGTCACAACCCCCACTGATGGGCCACAATCCATCTGAGGGAGACGGTCAGGGGCAAGGGTCCCATGGGGGGGATAATGGGGCATCAGGCTCCTGGGGGGTGGAGGGGCTCCCATTGGTCTGTGGTAAGGGGGCTGGGCTCTGCTGGGGGGCGTTCCAGTAGGGGAGAGAGTGTTTCCATTTGCTGGGGGGCTGATGACTCACCCCAGCTTCATAGAGCGGGTTGTTGAAGTCCGACTCCACGGTGATGGGCCTGTAGCTGTGGGAGCTGGAGAAGGCGAAGCCAAACAGGGATTTGCCCTGGAATCTGGAAGACAGATGGGGGGCATGGTTTTGAGAAAAACAGGGAGGACCCAAGCCCACCCCTACACACGAGAGTACCACCGCCCCTTTAAGAGTCCCAAGCTCCACCCGCAGTGAACACCATCACTCCTCCTTCCTACCCGCCCCCTTAGGATCCATAAGCCCCACCTCCCAGTGGCTAAATGCTCTGCTCCACCAGCCACTCTGTCCTTTTAAAAGCCCCAAGCCCCACCTCCCTGCTGCCATACCCTCCATCCTCATTGGCTGGGGCTTACTTGGTGTAATAGACGTAAATGCCGCCAATCAGGAGAATGACCAAGATAATTGGCAGGAAGATTGCCAGGGCGATGTTACCCCCCTCCATCTGGTGGGAGGGGTCTGTCGTCTGGGTCACTGAGCAGATACGCAACCAATCAGAAGGGACAAAACCAGTGACATCACAACATCCCCACCATGTTCCCGGAAGTGCCTCTGGCACATGCTGAGTCCCCCCACCCTGCTTCCTACTCCATGGCACCCCTACTGATCCCCCCATCCCATTCCCTGCCTCGCAGCACCACCTACTTGGTACCCCACCTCACTTCTTAACCCATGGCCCCCCCCCAACTCAGACCGCTGCCCCACTCCGTCCCACAGTGCCCCCCACTTAGCCCCTGTCCTGCTCCCTGCTTACCTGTGCCCCCTAGAGCGCCTCGACTCAATCCCCTACTGAGACTCATGCTCTGGTCCCTACCCCACACCACCCCCTACCGAGAGCCCGTAATGCTCCCTACCCAACAGCACCCCCTACTGAGGCCCCTGCCACACTCCCTGCCCCACGGTGCCCCCTACTTAGCCCCTGTCCTGCTCCCTGCTTGCCAGTGCCCCCTAGTGAGCCCCGACTCACTCCCTACCCCACGGCGCCCCCTACCAAGCCCCTTGTGCCTGTAATTTAAACCACCCTGACCTTCTAACTTCCGGTCGTCCTGAAACTCCTCAAAGGCCACTAAGAACAGAGCAGAGAGAAAGATTCAGCTACAGCCATGGGGCCAGGCAAGCGGGGCTGCAGTTCAGGAGCGAGGGGCACCGGTAAAGCTGGGGAAGGGGTGCCTGGGCTGGGATGCGGGGGCTGGTACCTTTGCAGAGGGGCGGCTGGCTGGTCCACTGAGATGGGTGCCCTGGGACACAAGTAATGGTCACCTCCCCGATCAGCTCAAAGCCCTCATAGCAGAAGAAACGCAGCGACTCGCCTGCCTGGTAATGGTGCTTGTAGAGCGTCTGGTAGCCGTTCTCAGGCACACCGGGGTTCAGGCACGGCTCATACTTCACTGCAAGAGACAGAGAATCCTCAACGCTGCCCCTGGCCCTGCTTGTGCCCCACTCCTGACCCACAACCCCTCTAGCCCAGCCCTGGGCTTCCCCAAACCCTGCCAGCACCCCTCATGCCTGACCCACAGCCCCTTCACTCACAGACACACTTGGGGACGCGGTCGCTCCATTTGGGGGTACCAGTGTCACGATTGTAGCAGGTCAGGGAGCTGCTGCCCTCCACAATGTAGCCCTCATGGCAGAAGTACTGAACATGGGAGCCAATGGAGAAGCGTCGATCTGAGACACTTCGTTTGCCGTTGGCTATCTCCCCCGGGTCGGCGCAGTTCACAACTGTGGGCAGAGAGCACCGGGTGGGGTGGCGGCAGACAGCGTGAGACACCCAAACACAGAGAAGGGCCCCCAGGTTGGAACAGAGAATCAGCCAAGACTTGATTGAGCTACTAAAGTGGTGTCACAAATGGGATCCCATTGGCCTGTAGGAGTGGGAGCCGTGACACCACCCCAGGACCACAACACCTGACAGGCGTGACCTGTGAAACCCAGAACCTGCAACCTTGTGACTAAGACCCCCAGCAGGAGGAAAGGACGTCCCCCTTCTCTGCATCTGGGACAGGATCTGACCCCACAAACTGGCATCCAGCACCAGCTGGGCTCTGTCTGATGCTGGCAGGAGCAGTGGGATATCTCACTGGTGGTAGCCATGGAATACCCACTGCTCGTGGTGAGACAATTGGGATGGTCTGATGTGATCCTAGTGACAGAAGTAGGATACCAGGCTGCTCCCCCAATAACACCAGTGGACAGAGGGAGCAGCAAGTGGGAGACTTAGATGGTAGTAGGTTGAGGGGGCCCCAGCAGGGGCAGAGGTCTACCTGACCCTGCCATTTGGCGTCAGCAGTGCGATCCAAAGGCAGGCCCATGGGACTACAAGTCCTGAGAGGAGCAGGGCTGGGGTCACTCACTCTTCTGGCAGGTGGGGGGGCTGTTGCTCCAGGCCAGGTCCCACTGGCAGGTCAGGATGTCGGAGCCCACAATGTCGTAGCCTGGCTCGCACTGATAGGTCAGCACCGTGCCCCGAATGGCGGCCGCATGTGAGGCTGTGCGCCACCCAAACTCCACCTCAGGCAGCTCTGGGCATGTGTCGTTCCGGGGCACCTCTGAGGGCAGGAAGGTGATGGGGGCAGGGTTCCCCTCCTGCTGCCTCACCCCTTCTCCAGCCTGCCCCCCATCAGCTCCCCTCCTGCCCTCCACCCCACATCTGCTGCTCCTGCTCAGAATCCCTTCCCCTCCCCAGGCCCCAACTGCCCCCAGTCCCATCTCCTGCTGCCTCATTGACCCTCACCCTCTGCTGGGTTCCCCCCTTCCTCCACCACCCCACCCCACTGCTGGCCCCAGCCCCTACCGGAGAAACGGATAAGGAAGCCCTGGCTGAGGCCGAAGAGAGGATCACTGGGATCAGACTGGAACTGTAGGGTGGCAGCGCTGGCGGAGCTGTAGAGGCGGAATCGAGGGTGGGCGCCCATGTACTGCCCCAGCACCCGGCCTGTCAGGTCCCCGCCATCCAACACAGTCAGCACGTCACTCTTCCGGATGTTCAGGCTGCATGGAAGGGAGGGATGGAGAGATCCAGGATCAGGTACGGGAGTAGTCAGGGAAGCGATGGGGTAAAGAGAGGGTGAGAGACCAGGGCCGTCCTTAGACCAGGGCAACTGGGGCGGCCGCCCAGGGCCCCACGCTTTGGGGAGCCCCACGAGGCCGCACCACTGCCCCCCCCCCATGATGGGGACCAGGCGAGCCAGCTGGAAGTGGTAGCCCAGTTCAGTGCTACTGGTCCAGCCACACCCACTCCCCCCACCACATGTGCTGCTCTGGACTCCATGCTGGAGCAGCAGAGAGGGGGCGGGAGGCAGCACGGAGCTGGTATCGCTACCCCCCCCCCACCGTGCTGCCTCCCGCCTCCCCCCCCAGCTGCCTCGGCACAGAGCCAAGAGCAGCGTGCGTGCCCTGGGGAGGGCAGGGGGAGCGGTGGATCAGCTGCGCTGAACCAGGCTGCCCTTTTGGCTGGCTCGCCCGGTCCCTGGCAATGGGGGGGCAGCATGGGGGTCTACCCCTCCCCTGGGCCGGCCAGCCCCACTCCCCAGTGCAGGGGGTGTGGGGAGCCCCGCAGAGGGTGATTTGCCCAGGGCCCCACACCCCCCTAGGGATGGCCCTGTGAAAGACAAGGCAGGGTTCAGTGAACAAGGGGGCAGCCCTGGGGGCCACAGGAAGGAGTGGGGGATGCTAAGGGGACATGATAGTCCCACAGACAGCGGGAGGCAACCACTACCACCATACACACCTTCCAATCAGGATGACCCTGATGCAGCCCTTGGGCTTGGAGGATCTGGGGGGTGGCACTGCCGAGGGACCCAGGTTGAGGGTGAAGGTATCAGGTGGGGTCAAGTAAAGAATGGGCAGCAGGACCCCTCGGGAGGAGGGCAGGGAGGTAGAGAAGACCTCAGGGACAAAGAGGATGGGAGAAGACTCATGGAGTGATACATCCAGGGGGCTATGAGACCCCAGTTGTGTGTGTGGCCTGCAGTTGGTGTTAGCAACAGGACACCAATGGCACAGTCGAAAAAAGCAGAGGTAGATCTGGGGGAAGGTGGATCATGACGGGGAAAAGAGGGGGAGCTGGGAAATCCTGAGGAGGAGGGGCAAGAGAAAGGGTCTGGGGCAGAGCGGTATTACCTACATTTCCACATCGAGCAAAATCCGCTTCTCCTCTTGCACCCGGATGTTCCAGACACAGTCCTGGCCTTTGCTGTAGCTCTGGGGCCAGTCGGGGGACAGTACCACACCGGCTGAGTCCGACAGCTCCCCTCCACACAGCGCTATGGAAAGTACCAGTGTCAAGAGGGGCTGCAGTCAAGAGTGGGGAGCATTCGGGGGGGGGGCTGGGAGTAAGGAGCATCAAGGGAGAATGGGAGATGTAGGTTGGGGCTAAGGTGCATCGGGTGGCATTACCTTTGCAAGTGGGCTCACTCTCATTCCAGTGGGGGTCTGAGGGGTCAACACACTCAATGGTGGCTGGGCCCTGCTCCAGCATGTAGCCAGCACTGCAGGCAAACTCCACCTGTGCCCCTACCCGATACAGTGGGTCTGAAGTGCTGAAGTTCCCATGCGCCAGGAATGGCTCGTAGCATCGGTCCTCGTCAAAGGCTGCCAACAGGGGAAGCCAGGTCAGAGCATTGGCAGGCTGCAGTATCAGGCCTGGCCACTGCAGGGAAGGGGGGGGACAGTGAAGGCTGTGGTACCAGGCCAGGCCACAAGGGAGCAGTGGGGGCTGCAGTACAAGAACATACCACTAGGGGGGCAATGGTATATGGCCTGGCCAGGGGGCAGTGCAGGGGTGTCCAAACTTTCTGGGTGAGGGGCCACATTACAATTCTTTTCTCACTCAGCGGGCCAGTGAGCAAATTTTAGATAGATAGGGAATTGATCACACTATTAATAAAATTTAAACAGTCAAAAAATAAGCACTGGTTTTCAAACTCAATTTGGTTCTATAAAGCCAGAAACTTACATGTCCTACCCAAATACAATTCCCAAACAATATCCATCGTCTCCCTATAGCAACCTTTAGATAACTGTCATTTTCACAACTATAAACAAGTTTTCACTTTTTAATTAAACCACGTTTTAGAAAACTTGAAAAGCACTTCCTCCTCTTTTTTCTAGATACAACATGTGGCAGGAGATTGTTGCAGTGCAAGACAGGGCATGGGGGACTGTATGGGGTGGCAGCAGTAGGATGTGGCTGGTTACGGGAGGGCAGGGATGGCAGTGGGGGGTGGCAAGGGAGCATGGCAGGATGAGGGAGGACAAGGATGATCACACTGAGCGGCAGGAAGGAGCAGAGGGAGAGCAAAGCAGGGATGGCTGTGTGGAGTGGCAAGGGGGAGCATGGCAGTGCAGAGGAGGAAACATAGAGAGGGCAGAGGAGAGATGGCAAGGGAGTATGGCAGGGTCAGGCAGCAAGGAAGCATGCTGTAGGAGGGAAGGAAAGGGAAGTGGAGGGGCGGCAAAGAAGCTGTGTGGCCAGGTGGTTTCCTCTCCAGCCCTCGCTGACTTCCCAACCCCTTCCTCCTGCCCCACTCCACTTAGGCTACCCGATCCCGTCCCTGGCCTACATGCAGTGCAATGCTACATTGTGTGGGCTCTTACCCCTTTTGCACAGCTCCTCTATCCCCTTTCTTCCCTTGCAGTCCCTGCTCCCTTCCCCTCCACCTGCCTTTCCTCTCCCTGTATAGCTCTCCACAATCCCCCAACTTCCCAGTCCCCACATGGTTCTTCTCCCCAACACCCCCCCTTCCCTGGCGTGGCTCTTCTCCCCAGTCCCTCTTCCCTTTCCTGGCACAGCTCTTCTCCCCAATCCCCCTTCCCTCCTTTCCCCTTCCGAGCATGGGACCCCCTTCCTTCCCACTTCCCTAGCCCTTACCTCAAGGACTCCCCTTCCACAGCCCTGCTCCAGGACTCCCTGACCCCTGCCCTGGGCCTGCAACCCCTTCACTGTCCCCCCACCATCTGAAAGGGGCTGAATCCAGTCCCTGAACAGAAATCTGTGGCAAGGCCACTCCTTCCTATGGCTGTGCACAGGGTGGGAGATTTAAAAGGGCCCCTGCTGGCCCCAGTTCCCAGGCTCCCGTGGCAGCACACTACTGACCAGAGGAAAAGCCTTGGCTGGCTGAAGTCCAGCCTGAGAGCCACAAGTTGGACAAGCCTGGGGTAGTGGTACTGCCTGAGGGCAGTGGGGACTGTGGTACCAGGCCTAGACGCTGGCGGCTGTGGGGACTGCAGTATCAGGCCTGACCACTAGTGAGAAGTGTGGGATGCAGCACTGGTGGGGTGGGGTAAGCAGCTGCTGCAGTACCAGACCTGGCCACCAGGGAGCAGTAGGGGCCATGGTACCAGGCCAGGCCACCAGGGGCAGTAAGGGTGGCAGTAACAGATCTGGCCATGGGGGGGGGGGGGCAGCAGGAGCTGTCATACCAGGCCCAGGCAGCAGGGGGTACAGTACCAAGGGTCACAAGGGGAAGCCTGGCCACTAGGGGGCAACAGTGGTAAATCATGGGGCAGCACACTGGGCAGCACGTGGGATAGGGGCTCTCACCCTCATAGCGCAGCCCCAGGATGAGGGGAGCGCTGGGACTCTCAGACACCAACTCCAGGAAGAGTGACTGGGCATCACTGAGCAGGCCCCGCTCTGGCACGTCATCCATGTCCGAGTCGTAGATCAGTGGGGAGAGCTGGCTGCTGCCACTGCGGATCACCAGTCTGGGGACAGGTTGGGTTAGGGGGGCACAGCCTACTCCCAAGGTCCTGTGCCCACCTGTCCCCACCCTGTGGCTTCTGACCCACATCCGGTGCCCCACCCCTGCCCAACCCACAGATCCCACTCCACCCAGCCACTTCCTGCCCTCTCCTTCCCCAAGGCCTTCCACACCTCCTGCCCCTCTCTCTTTCCCTGTGCCCCTCCAAATCCTTCCATGCCCCATGCCCTTCCCCTCGTGCTCTGTGCCACCCCCAACAGTCTCAATCCACAACTTGGGCCTATGGGCAACCCCCCCGTCTTGTGGGTCTCAGTCCCAGGCCCTTATTACAGCCCCCTAGCTCCTCCCAGAGGCTCCCCTGGCCCCCCTCACCGGTCGTTGTCTTCATCCAGAGCCAGGCGCTCAAAGTGGAGGTGCAAGCGCTGCCCATCAGGTGCCTCCAGTAGCCAGCGGCAGGTCAGGTTGGTGCCGCGCCCACTTGGCCCCTCAGGGGCCACAATACGCCCACGGGAGGCATTCCGCACAGCTCCCCCACAGGCCGCTGGGAGGAAGAGATGGCAGGGGATGAGACCTGGACCAAGGGTGCCCTCAGTGCACCCCCATCTCCTGCCCCCGGCAGTTCCCTAAGGACCCCTAACATTGAACACAGCCCTTCTGGATCCACTCCCAAATTCGTCCACCCATAAGGGCTTCCCTTCTTGCAAGTGCCAGCCCCCCTCCCGCTCCTCCTACCTCATGGCTACCATCCCCATGTAGTCTCACATATGACCCATGCACGGCCCATCACGCCCCCCACCTCTTCCCACACAACCCCCCCCACCTCATATAGACCCTGGGGCGTCGCTGGGGCCAGGCACACGGGGCACATGCTCCAAATCCCAGCACCAGTGCCCCAAGTCTGGCGTGGCCCGCCTCTCCCAGTCTCCAGCCCAATCAGGCTGGAGATCTGGGGCCCAGTGGCCCGTGGCCGTGGCAGCCCCGTCCCCGGCCAGGGATCCAGGGCTCAGCCACCCATGACAGCGGAGATCTGGGGCCTGGTCACCTGTGGCCACGGCAGCCCCGCCCCCGTCTGGGGATCCGGGGCTCAGCCACTTGCGGCCACTCTCAGCCCCATCCCCGACCGGGGGCGTGGCCTGCGGCCAGGGGCGTGGCCTGGGCCCGTGCCCCTGGTTATTCCCCAGGTTAGCGGTGCCCCTGCATAGACCCATCCTCCACACTCTGGTGGTGCCGCTCACCCACGCAAGAGGGGCTGGCGCTGCTCCACCGGGGACGGCTGACGTTGAGGCAAATCAGGGTCTCCTCTCCCTGCAGATGGAAGCCCAGATCACACTTAAAGGTAGCAGCACCACCTGGGTGCAGGTCAGTGACAGTCACATCCCCATTTGCTGGCCGACTGGGGAAGCCACAGCTCAGGAGAAAAGCTGGGGAGGGAGAAACAAAGGTGTGAAGAGAAGAAAAACAGGAAGAATCAATTTTCATCTGGAGGACAAAAATAGAAATAATTAACTGGAGAACAAAAAAAGATTACTTTTGCACTGCCTATTAAAGGGATGCTGGAAACTTCAGAGAAACTGTCATTTCTTTCGGGAATCTTGAAGGGATGGCACCTTTGGTGAGGTCTCATCCCAGAGGGCGAAGAGGAACATTTGTGGCACATGGTCCCCATTAAAGGAGTGGTAGACGTCATCTCACTGATTGCCTCTTAAAGGGACCTTGGGATTCACTCCACCCTGTTTAGATACCAAAGATTTGTCCTGCTGCCCTCTCACTCTTATCTGGATGCTAGAAATGTTCTTTTGCCTCTTAAAGGGACAGGAAAGGCAGCTCCTCCCCAAAAAGGGCCATGGAGCATGGTTTCCAGCCCACAGCCATTCACCTCTTAAAAGGATGAAAGAAATCACTGTCGCTTGCCTCTTAAATGGATGGGAGACCCACTCCACCCCTACATATGAAAATGGCAGCAGGAAGCAGCCACATCTGCAGCTCCAATGTTGGTAGGGCAGGTAATGCCTTCAAAAGGTCCCTTTGCCCCAACGTCACCAGACCTCACCCTGTTTCAGAAAAGGGGAGGTACAACCATTCTCCTCTTAAAGAGATGGCAGCAAACGCACACTCCTGCTTTTTCAAGGCACAAAAGAAATGGTTCAACAGCCACCTCTTAAAAGAATAGAGATAAGTTTCTATTCCCAGCTCATGAAGAGGGCTGGGCCAGTCCCTCACCTCCCCACCTCTTAAAGGGATGAGAGCACATGTCCAGTCCCAACTGTTAAAGGGGCAGCAGAAATCGCCCCCTCTCCCTGCTAAAGGGATGGGGGCATATGTCCGGTCCTTGACTGAAACGGTCACTGATACCCCTCTTAAAGGGGCGGCCCTTACCCTGGTAGTGGAATTTGAAAACGCTGGGGACCGTGGCATGGTAGCTCTGGAAATGGATCAGCACCTGATTGGTTGGGCTGCGAATCACCTGACCTTCCACCATCAGTGACTCATTGGCCAGCACGACTGGCTTGTCACCACCCAGCCCCTCCACTGTGAGGGAGTCATCCTTGGACAGGTTCAGGGTCTGCACCTGGGGGGAGACAGGTTCAGAATGCAGGACTCCAATACCCCTGGATCTCCCTCTCCCCCCTGCAACACTCCCTACCCCAGACCAAGCCCATAATGCCTTCAAAAGGTCCCTTCGCCCCAACTTCACCAGACCAGCCCCTGATAACCTCAGCCCCCTCCCCTGGACTGGCCACTCCTGCCTGACTTGCCAATGCTGCTGGATCACCAGCCCCCCACTCCTAATGCCCCCTTCCTCCCAGTCCAGCTCCCACCCTGCTCCCCTCCACCCTGGCCCGACCTTCTACGTTCCGTCTGCCAAATGAGCTCCCAGCCCCCCTCAGATCGCTCCCCCCCAATCCTGATTGGCCCCATCCCACATACCTGCACCTCGACACCGTAGCCCATGTAGACCCGGATGCTGTAGGTGCAGTCCAGCCCACCATAGAATGCGGCCCCCGCATAATCTGGGGACTCCACATACCCCTCTGCCTCTGAGATGCTGTTATTGCAAAGGACTGTGGGAAGGGGAAACTGAGTCAGGAACACCCAGAATCCCCTCACTGAGCCAGCCGATTGCTATCCTGGAGCTGAAGGGCTCATGTCCCATTCCCCACCCCTGAAGCCAGCCTGCCCCTAGCCCCCCAGATCAGGACTGATGCCCCTAGAAGAGCAGGATCCCCCACCCTCACCAGGTGTGTGCACTGTGGTGATGGTCGTTGTAGTGATGAGCGTAGTCGTGGTTTCCTCGTCACCCTCGGGGATGTAGGTCGTCATGGCAACATGGCCCTCCTCATCACCCCCTGCAGGAGGTGGAAGCAGACGCAGGGGGGAAATGGTGGAGCCTGGGGGAGTGGTGAGAAAGCCGGGAGTCCCTGGAGCTGTGGGCTGGGGAGGCAGCACGGCTGTGGTGAGTGGGGGGGAGGCTGCATCCGTGCCAAGGACCCCAGAATCCAAGCGCTGGGGGGGCGATGGTGAGGCTGCAGATCGGGGACCTGAGAGGCTGCCTGGACAAGAGAGTCACAGATGATTAGAGTGGCCCAGGCCCCCAACTAGCCCTCCACCCTAGCCATATCTCCTTGTCTCTCCACTCGCAACCGGACAACCCCAGTGCAATCTCTCCCCATTTCCCCCAGCCCCTTGCTCATCTGCGCCCCTGACCAGGCCCCTTTACACAGCACAGGCCCCTCCCCTGTGCTCCAGTCTCCTGTCTTTCACCCTCCATAAACCATCCCCCCATTCAGCACCAACCCCTCCCCTTCCCTGTTTGGGGCAGGGGGGCTCACCTGGGAGCGTCTCAGTCTGCCCCAGAAACTCCTTCTTCAGCAGGACACCCTGCAGCAACTCAGACAGACCCTCGGGGACTCCAAGGGGAGGCGCAGAGCCCCCCAGAGCTGAAACGCCAACCAGCCCCCCCGGTGACGACGCCTCCTGTTGCAGGAAGGGGGTGACGGGTGCCCCATCCTCCTTCAGTGGCAGCCCTGCAGAGAGCAGAAGGTTAAAGGAGAGACTTCCCCAGCCCTACCAGTGCCCCTCACTCCTGACCCACAGCCCAGTGAGGTGCACTGGCAGATCTGAGGGCTCAAACTGAGCCAACTGGGACTGTGGGTCAGGAGTGAGGGGCACCAGCAGACCTGTGGGGCAGGGCTATGCTAACGCGGGGGGCAGGGGAGCTGCAATTCAGGAGTGAGGGGCACCCGCGGATCTAAGAAGTGTCCATCCATCTGTCTCCAGCCCGTCCAGCTGGCACTGATGTGATGAGCACGGCTGTGACAGGCCAGGCCCGCAAGGGGCAGGCGGGTGATGGGTCCAGGCAGCTGCCTGCCAGCCGCTAATTGCTCTGAATGCAGAGGCTGGGATCCCAGCCCAGCCCTGACGCCCCAACAGGGCCTAGCACCCCCTGGAGGGGAGAAGCCTTGTGCCCCCACTCCCCAGCTTAGGGCCTGGGGGCAGGGGTGCCCTGATGCGAATCACAGATCCAGTGGAAACTGCTGGGGAATTTGGAGAAGGGAAATCAAGTCCTTGCATCACAGTCAGGCCTGTACTCCTGGGTTTTTGGCACACACCTAGGGAAACAGTAACATGGCCCCTACTGGCCTTTGTGCCATGCACCTCCTGTCCAGCCCTCTTTTCCTTGGGTGTCACTATTTTCTCCATTCTCAGCTTTCTTCCATGCTTCCCCAACTCAGGCAGGCCAACCCTCCCACCCCCCACCTGGGCTCCCACAATCCCAGTCCCACATCCACCAAAACCCCAGCAATGAATGCTCTTTTTGCTGGGAGCGGCTTATGGATCTATTCTCCATTAAGGGTCAGGCACCCCCAATTACTGGAAGTGACGTAAATTAGCCCCCATTTCTGCTCCCTTTGACTTCCCCTCCCAGGCCCCCAACACCCCCCCCCCATGTAACCCCCATTTCACAGTCACCTCTCAGTCCCTCCTTTGCCACTCTCATCCTGGTGCCCACTTGCCCAGCCAGCCCTCTGCACAAAGAGCAGGGCAGGTTGCATTTTCCTCCCTGCGCCTTCCCCTTGTTTTTTGCAAACCTCAATCTCTCCATTTCTCCAAGCCAAAGAAATGTCCCCCCAGGCTGCCCCCCGGGTTTGCAGGCCCAAGAAGGCCCTTTCCCCTCCGTCACCTACCTTGGAGCACAGCTGCCCAGACGAGCAATAGCAGCAAGGACGCAAGCCGCGCACAGCAGCCCATTTTGGATTTCTTCAGACCAGCAAATACCTTTTTTGGGGCTTTCCTTCCCCTGCAGGCGGGGAGGAGGGGGGACCAGAGGCGAGGAGACCGGCGGCCAGGGCTGGGGTGGCGTTCAGCCCTTTGCAAACAAATGCATCCGCTCTTCGCCCCTATTTCTGCAAAATAAATGCAATAGGCAGCACGGGAAAAGGGGGGGGGGTCCTCCACGAGGATGCCCTCGCTGTCTCCCTGTTCTTTGCAAACTACACGCTGGAGAGAGCTCGCTGCTTGATAAATTAGCCACATCCAGGGGGTTTCCCTCCCCCCAGCCTCCCCGCCGCCAAAAATCAGTGTACTATATTCCTTCCTCCTGGATGCAAAATAAAAAAAATAAAAGAAAAAGCCCCAAAACCGCTGTCTTCTTCTGCGGCAGCCGCAACCCAAACGCGGCAGCCGCAACCCAAACGCGCCCGCCACCTGCCTATTCTTTTGCAAAAGAAATGCATCACACGCACACTCAACACAGCTCGGGGTGATTTGGTTTTGCTGCAAACTACACGGCTACCTACCGCTCTCTTACACCGCAAAATCCAAGTGTTCCCTCCCTCTATCAGACAGAACAAGAGCTGGGGGGGGGGGGGGGGGGGGGGGGGGGGGGGGGGGGGGG